>CAUYQG010196540.1:0-10606 GCA_963574415.1 Tarsius wallacei
CCGGGCTCGGTGGCTCAGCCTGTAATCCCGCGCCTTTGGGAGGCTGAGGTGAGTGGATTGCCTGAGCCCGCGGGTTCGAGACCCACCTGGGCAAGCGAGACCTCATCTCTACAATAAATCCAAAAAATTAGCCGGGCGTGGTAGCGCGCCTGTAGTTCCGGCTACTTGGAAGGCTGAGGTGGAAGGATCCCCGGAGCCCAGCAGGTCGAGGCTGCGGTGGCCGGGAGCGGCCGCTGCACTCCAGTCTGGGCGACAGAGTGAGACTCCAACTCAAAAAAAATAAAAAATAAATAAATAAAAAATAAACCATTGATGGTTGCTGCTCTTCCAACATTTTGTCTTGAAAATTTCTACCGTACAATTTTAAAGACATGTATACAGAAGATTTTATACACATAACTAATTTTCAGTATTACAGCAGAATGTTAACAATTGTTAACATTAGTTATGTGTAACATTATGTGAACAATTGTTAACATTCTGCTGTAATTGTTTTCTCTCTCATTTATGTATTTATTGCTAAAAATAAGTTACAGACACCTCAAAACTCTCGATATTCTTAAATAAAAAGTTTTTAGAATTAAGATAATTGTTTTATATAACCACAATACCATTATCACTTCTAAAAAAATTTAAAATTTTACTAATATATTCTAAATTTAGCCCATATTTAAATTTACCCTCCAAAACAACATTCTTTTGTTTTTTAAAATTAGAATCCAAATTAGTTTTATATATTATGCTTTGTTGTCTTTAATCTCAATTTAACTAGAATGTTTACCTCAACTCTTTTTCATAAAAGTTGCCTCTCTTGTTGGTTTTATCTATTTTTTCCTTTGGTATCTTTTAATTTGTTTATTTACTTCCTATATTTCCTATAACTTTTGAGTTAGGAGTAAAGCCTTGCTTAGATAAGTTTAAAATATTTACTTGGGTGCCAGGAATGGTGATTCAAGCCTGTAATCCTAGCATTTTGGGAGGCTGAGTTAAAGTGATTGCCTGAGCCCAAGGGTTCGAGGACAGTCTGGGAAATTTGGCAAGACCTCATGTATACAATAAATCAAAAAATTAGCCAGGCGTGATAGTGTGCACCTGTAGTTCCAAGCTACTTTGTAGGCTGAGGCAGAAGGATTTCCTGAGCCCAGCAGGTCGATGCTGGGGTGGCCATGAGCATGGCACTGCACTCCAGCCTGAATGACAGAGTGAGACTCCAACTAAAAAAAACAAAAAACAAATAATACTTGGAAAACTGTCTTAGTTGATATGTAATCATATTGCAGCATATCAGGAGGCTTATCATTAGATAGTCCCAATTTTGGCAATTACTTGGGTAAGGTGGAGACTGCTCCTTTTAAAAATGTATAACTTTTTTCTTTAATTTATTAGTCATAAGTGGTGTGATAATATAGCATCCACAGAGTATACTCTTTTCAAAAAATCTCTGTTAAGAATTGCAAAATGGTAAATTTCTATCTTTTTTCTATATTTAATTTCTGGAATTTCTTTGGAAGAAAAATATTTCATTTCTCAAATGAGAAACATTAATTACATTTCCCCATTGAAAGGTACAATCAAACCTTAATTCCTTTACTTACCAATGTTGAGAGTATGGAGTTAGTTTAATAATCACTTCCAGTAGAGTAAAACTGACTATTTCAAATTTTTAATTAATATTCCAAGTCAGGCACAGTGTAGCTCACACCTGTAATCCTAGCATTTTGAGAGGCCAAGGTGGGAGAATCACTTGATCCCAGGAGTTTGAGACTAGTTTAAGAAACATAGCAAGACCTCATCTCTATTATGTATATGTATATGTATATGCATATGTATATATGATTCTTATATATTCTCTAGTAAAAATATATTATTTATGAATAAATATTATACTTTTTTCTAATAAGATCTTCATTTATTACAGAATGTTGGTGATTAGTTAAACATACATTCGTAATTGATAAAATCATTTTTAGAGAAACTTTGGAAGCAAAGTTTGTATACAACTATATTTAAGTTTCTCTGTATTATTATGGCCTTGATATATTTTATTTAAAGAGGTGATTGTTAGTTTATGAAATAAGAGATAAATCATGTAAATTTTAAAGAGTGTAAATATTTGTACATCACAAAGTTACAAATGAATTAGAATGTTACTAAATTATAAAATGGTCATTAAATAAACAAAATAAATCAAAATTGTGAAGGCATTAAAATGCATATATCCAACTTTCAGATATGCTGTACTAATGAGAGAAAAATATCAAAATAAGTCACTCAAAAGGCCCAGAAAAACATCTACTTAGTTTAGATTAATTTGTTAAAAACACATTTACTTTTATTTTTTTCTCAAATTTTCCAGACAACTGATTAAATCAGTCTTGGTTATTTGCTCACAGGTTAGTGACTTTCTTTGACTTTTCTCATTGACTTGACATGTCTTCTAAAAATTAATTTATTCATCCTTTTATAGCTCACCAAACCATAGACACTATGAAGAAAAAATATATAAGATACAGAAAGAACACTTCAAGTCATTCATTCTAAAAGAAGACAGATCTGCATAGACATATGCTAACAGATCTTTATAGACAATACATAATAACAAACAATAACAGTTCTATGGGGGCACAGAAAGAAGAACAAGGAATAACTTAGGAGAGTCATAAAAGACCTTCAAACTGGGTCTTAAATGATGGATGAGAGTCAGGTGGCTATGACAGAGATGGATAGTTCTCTCAATTTCTCAATATCTTTTCTCCCCTTATTTTCCAGTAACACAAGTTTAAGCTTATCACATGGTTGCTCGGTTAAAGATTAAATTTCCCAGTCTCTATTTCAGCCTGGTATAACTATATCTCCAAGTTCTGGTCAATAGATGTGAGAAAAATTCTGTGTGCAACCACCAAGCTATGTCCTGAAAATAATGCTTGTTATGCCCTAAATACTGGGCACTTGAGCACAAAGATGGGAACAACTGATGCTGGACACTGCTATCAAGGGAGAAAGAGAGGGGAGAAAAGGGGCACACAACCACACATTGGGTACCATGTCCACTACCAGGAAGAGAGAGTGCTCACTAGAAGCTCAAACTTCACCTCCATGCAATTTACTTATGTAGCAAACCCCCACATGTACTCCACAACTGTAAGATAAAAATAAAATAAAATTCAAAACATAAAAAGAATTGTTTTTGTCCTCTGCTACTTTTTTTCTCTCTCCTGCCGGCTGTGAAAGTAGACACTGGAGTAGCCATTGTGTGTTACTTTGTGGAAGTCACCAACTGAAGGTGGCAGAGATTACTGAATGAGTCTGTGTCCCTGGCAACATCTAGCTGTGGCACCAAGGCAGAATAATTTTTATGTGAAATAAATATATTTTCTTGTTTGACCCAATATAAAGTATTTTTGTAACTGGAGCTTACTATGTGTCCTAGTTCATACAAACATGGGGGACATAACAAAAACACTTTGAGGTTGAAAGAAAGATTTAAAAATTGGAAGTATAATAAACAATGCTAGTAACTTTACTGGAGTAGCTTAGATCTACCATTTATTAGAAAAGTACTAAATAGAATACCAAAAAAAAAAAAAAAACCACATAATGGAAACAAAATTTGTGGTATAGTTGATAAAATAACTACTTTAAAATTACGAAGAAAATAAAGATAATTTCTTAAAAATAAAAATTTGAGACATGACTAGCATATTCTCATTAGATTCCACACATTAGTTTTTAGATTATGGAAAATATGCCACTGGCAGAATCTTAGACCACTATAGGCATGTGGCTTTCAAGACACATGTTAGGAAATGGACTAAAATATAAATAATTTTGAGCATTATGTTGTTTTCTAAAAGACTCATGATTTCTAAAGTACTTAATAATCAAGAACACAAATTTTTAAAGCTATTTTACATTTTCTGTTTTTTGTGTTTTGATATAAATATTTTAAATTTATATTAAAATTTACATTTACAATAAAGAATATAATATAAGATTTATATTAAAAAATATATATGTACTGCATGCTCTTGCTCATAATTGGGCCTTGATCATTGAATACATGAGCATAAATTTGAGAAAAGCTGACACTGGGCACTGCTAAAAGAGGGATAGAGGAGGGATAAAGGGCACAAAACCACACACTGGTTATAATGTCCACTATCAGAGAGAAAGAGGACTCACTAGAAGCCCAAACCTCACCTGCACACAATTTATTTATGTAATAAATCCCTATATGTATCCCACAACTCTATAATAAAAAAAGAAGCAGTTAAAAATAGGGCTATGAGTGTCACATAAGGGCAAAGAGAAGTTGGAATGGCCAGTAAAGAAGCTAGAAATCATATAGGATTTGTTGGCCAACTTAAAGATTCTAATCATAGTGCTGGCTTATCTACCATTTGATAGCCAGTGTATTAACAAGAAAATAAGTTTTTGTGCTTTTTACTTTCTAAGTTATAAAATAAGAATAATTCTATGAGTTCATTTTTAATTATTCAGACGAGCTGTTAATTCAGAAGACAGAGACATCTATTCTGTATTTGCTCAACAGCTACTTAGTATCCACAGGATCAGTTCCCTTTGTGTTGCAAATATTTAATGGACTAAATGCAATTATTGTACTGGAAGCAGAAATAAAGTCTGGGTGCTAAAAAGATCCACAGTGTTTGATAATGATACCCAAACTGGATAAAGAACTCACAAAGAAATAAAACTATTGGCCAATATCCCTGATGAAAATAGATGTAAAAATTCTCAGGCAAATCAGATCCAACAACACATCTCAAAAATTATCTACCATGACCAAGTAGGATTCATCCCCAGGATGCAAGACTGGTTCAACATCTGCAAGACCATAAAAATAATTTAATACATCAGCAGATTTAAAAACAAGAATCACATGATTATATCATTAGATGCAGAAAGAACTTTTGATAAAATCTAGCCTCTCTTCTTGATAAAAACCCTTGAACACCCAGGCATAGAGGGAACAAACCTCAAAATAGTAAGAACTATCTAAGATAAACCCGCAGCCAACATTTTGCTAAACAAATAGAAATTGAAAGCATTTTCCCCAAAAACTGGAACAAGACAAGGCTGCCCACTCTCATCCTTCCTGTTCATCCCACTGTTGGATGTCCTAGCTAGAGCAATCAGACAAAAGAAAGAAATCAAAGGGTATCCAAGTAGGAAAAAAGGAAGTTAAGTTATCCCTCTTTGCTGATGTTATGATCCTATTCCTTGATATCCAAGAAAATCTTTCAAAACCTCCTTGCACTGATAAAAGACATTGGCAAAGTCTAGGACAAAATAAATGTGCACAAGACAGTTGCATTCTTACACACCAACTACAAGCAGAGAACCAAATAAAAAAAACAATCCCATTCACAATAGCCACAAAAATATAAAATATCTCAGCATCTTCCTCACTAGAGAGGTGAAAGATCTTTATAAAGAAAACTAGAAAACATTGCTCAAAGAAATCCAAGAAGACACACAAAAAAAGGAAAAATATTCCAAGCTTGTGGATTAGAAGAATCAACATTGTTAAAATGTTCATCCTACCTAAGGCAATCTACAGATTCAATGCAATACCCATTAAATTACCAACATCATTCTTCTCAGAACAGGAAATGACAATAAAGAAATTCATAAGAAAGCATAAATGACAATAAATAGCCAAAACAATCCTCAGCAAAAGAAACAAAGACATTAAAGTTTATTATAAAGCTTCAAAAATCAAAACATCCTGGTATTGGTATAATACAGACATATAGACCAATGGAACAGAATAGAGATTCCAGAAGCAAAACTTCAATTACTCGACCAATTCATCTCCAACCACGTCTCCACTAACAACCACTAGGGAGAGGAGAACCTATTTAGTAAATGGTGCTGGGAAAACTGGCTGATCACATGCAGAATATTGCAACAGGACTCCTTCCTATCATCATAAACAAAAATCAACTATAAGTGAATCAAAGAACTATGAACTAAATCTCATACTATAAGAATCTAAGAAAAAGCAGGAAATACCCTTACAAAAATTAGAATAGGCAACCATCAAAACCCCAAATACCCATGCCATAAATGATAAGATAGACAAGTGGACCTCATCAAACTGAAAGGTTTCTGCAAAGCAAAAGAAAGTATCAAGAGAGTGGGGAGACAGCCCACAGAATGGGAAAAAATTTTTTTTTCCAACTCTATAGCTGATAAAGGCCTAATATTCCAGGATGTACAAAGAACTCAAATGTGCCAAAAGGAAGGAAAAAACAAAAACAAAAACGGCCCTCTTAAAAAGTGGGCAAAAGATATGAAAAGACACTTCTCAGAAGAAGACATATAAGCAGCCAACAGATACATGAAAACATGCTGAGCCTCAATAATCATCAAAGATATGGAAATTAAAACCACACTGAGATACCACCTAAATGGTCAGAATGGTCATCATTCAGTCAGAATGGTCATCAATAACTCAAAAAACAACAGATGGTGGAAAGAATATGAAGAAAAGGGAATGCTTTTACACTGTTGGTGGGTGTGTAAATTAGTACAACCTCTATGGAAAGCAGTGTGGCGATTCCTAAAAGATCTTAAAATTGACTTCCTATATAAACCAGCAATCCCCCTTCTAAGAATATAACGGGAGGAACTCAAATCATTCTATTAAAAATACCTGCACATGAATGTTTATTGCAGCATTATCCACAATAGCAAAAACATGGATCCAACTGTGCTGCCCATCAAAAGCAGACTAGATAAAAAATGTGGTACATAAATATGATAGAATATAATGCATTCATAAAGAAAGACAAAATTATGAACTTCAAAGCAACTTGGATGAACTTAGAGTCTATAAAACTCAATGATCTATCATAGAAACAAAGGACTGAGTACCACATGTAAAATGCTAGCAAACAACATAGTTTGCTACTGATAATTTTGTGTGAAGGGAAAACTCAGTGGATGCAGCAAACTTCAGTTTTGTTCTATTTTAAGAAATTGCCACAGTCACCCCAAACTTCAGCAACCACAACCTTGATTAGTAAGCAGCCACCAATATCAAGGCAGGACCCTTCACCAGTAAATAGTTAATGACTTGCTGAAGGCTCAGATGATTATTTTAGCAATAAAGTATTTTTCATTAAGCTTGTTTTTAAATTAATATACTTTAGACATAATGTTATTGTACACCTTATGTACTATATATAGTATTGTATACTTTATCTATAGCATACATATATCTTTTATATATGCTGGGAAACAAAAAAAAAAATCATGTAACTTACTTTATTGCCTTATTGTGATATTTGCTTTGTTGTGGTAGGCTGAAATCAAACCTTTAACATCTTTAAGGTATGCCTATTATTTGAAAATGTCCTAGAACTGAATGAAGATAAAGGATTTCTAAATTAATATGGTACAACCTGTGACAACATCAAAGTGCATATTAAAATTTTAGAATATTGGAAAAAAGTAACATTTAAAATCTTCAAAAGAGAAAAACTACAGAGTATTATATATGTGAGTAGAATATGAATGTTATTTGAATTTTGAACAATATAGGAATCTAGAAAAAAGTGTAAAAATACTTTCAAAGTTCACAGGATAAATGAGACCTGACCTAAATTCCTTTACTTGACAAAATCATAAACCTGAATAAAGGTAAGAGATATTTTCAAATACATGGAATCTCAACATTCTACTTTCCATATTTCTTCTTATTATAAAGTTTCTCGATAAATCTTCTACCAAAATAAAAGCATAAAGTAAGCTAGAGGGAGACATGAGATCCAAGTGACAGATGATCCAACAAAGGGGAAAGATCAAAGGAGTTCCCTAGGGGATAGTGGAGAAATGTCATAGAACAGCAGTTACAGAATAGATCCAGAAAAATAACTAAACCCGACTGAAAAAAAAATGGATATAAGCAGTGTTTTCAGATTTATAGAAAAAAATAATAACAAAAATCCTGGGTTTCTGATTGTGTGGCTGTTATTGCATCTGAAAAAAAAGTGGGGTTAAAAAGTCAAGCAAAAAAAAAAAAAAAATTTAAGATGACATTAATTCTAGAAAAATTAAAAGTTGCAAAAGAAGTATATTATAGTTTCTATTGGTTTAGTAGTGTTATTTATAATTGAGCAGATAATGAATGTTATTCATTTGTTAGAATAAATGCAATTCTAAATATTTACTTAAATGAAAGAATATTTGTATGTACTCAGAAGCTGATAAGGGGGACTTTTATATGACAGATATTTTACCAACAGTAACTGAAAGTCAATAGGTAAATTATAAAGTTGATAACCTAAGAAATTAGAAACATGTTATCATATTGTATTTAATCTCATATGTCAGTGACAGTAAGATGCACCATTATTTTGTCTTATTGAGAAAGCAAAAATAACAGTGTTTTGCATTATTTTGTAATTTATTTGATGCTTATTTTAAATCCTTTTGGAATTTATTTACAAATAACAAAAAATTTTAATACAGACATTGTTGATGCATTCTTAAAACTTTTTATTTTTTTCTCTGTATTTTATTATTGAGCTGTGGGGTACAAGTCAGTATCAGGTACATAAGTTGTCTACCTGCAGGTGAAATTTGGGTCTCCAACTGGTCCTCTCTTTCTCTAGTTTTGGATCAGGTACTCTTTTTAATGCTATGTGCCCTACCTCCCAGCCCCCCAGCAGTATGCATGACTGCCAATCCCTCCCTTGTAGCATTGTGCTAAATGTTCAGGATCCATTTATGAGTGAAAACATGTGGTATTCTTACATTCAGCATTGATCCTGTAAAACTATTTTTCATCTTAGAGTTGCTGTTTTCTGTATTTTCTTTTCACACAATATAAAACTTTCTATTATCGAGGAAATTAGTGATATGGCACTTTTGGAAAAGAGTAGCTTATTCCTGATAAAAACCCTCAAACCTAGGTATAAACTGTAAACATTTCCCCTGAAAACTGGAACAAGACAAGGCTGCCCATTCTCACCCCTCCTGTTCAACATTTTGTTGGAAGTCCTAGCTAGGGCAATTAGACAAGAGAAGGAAATCAGGGGTCTCCAAATAGGAAAAGAGAAAGACAAGCTATCCCTTTTTGCTGACGATATAATCCTGTACCTCGAAAATCCAAAGGAATCTGTAAAAAAAACCTGCTTGCAGATAAAGAACTTTGGCAAAGTCTTGAGGTACAACATAAATGTGCAAAAAACAGTTGCATTCTTTTTTTTTTTTTTTTTTAGTTGGAGTCTAACTCTGTCACCCAGGCTGGAGTACAGTGTCCGCTCCCGGCCACTGCAGCCTCGACTTGCTGGACTCTGACAATCCTTCCACTTAGCCTTCTAAGTAGCCAGAATTACAGGCATGCGCTATCACACCTGGCTAATTTTTTGATTAATTGTAGAGATGAGGTCTCGCCAAGTTGCCCAGGTGGGTCTCGAACCCGCGGGCTCAGGTAATCCACTTAGCTCGACCTCCCAAACCGCAGGATTACAGGCTGAGCCACCGAGCCCAGCCAACAGTTGCATTCTTATACATGAACAGCAAGCAGGTGGAGAGCCAAATAAAAAGCACAGTCCCATTCACAACAGCCACAAAAAAAAAAAAAAAAGAAATACCTTTGCATCTTCCTAACCAGAGAAGTGAAAGACATTTACAATGACAACTGCAAAACAAGGCTCAAAGAAATCCAAGAAAACACAAACAAATGGAAATATATTCTATGCTCATGGATAGGAAGAATCAGCATTGTTAAGATGTCTATCCTATCAAAGGCAATCTACACATTCAACGCAATACCCATTAAATTACCAACATCATTCTTCCAGACCTGGAAATGACAATGCAGAAATTCATGTGGAAACATAAACAACCATTAATAGCCAAAACTATCCTTAACAAAGGAAACAAAGCATGAGGGATCACATTTCCAGACTTCAAACTTTACTATAAGGCTACAGTAATCAAAACAGCCTAGTATTGGTACAAGAACAGGCATATAGACCAACAGAACAGGATAGAAATTCCGTAAGCAAAGCCTCAATTTCTCAACCAACCCATCTTTGACAAAGCCTTCAATGACAACCACTGGGGAAAGGAGAACATAGCCAGTAAATGGTGTTGGGAAAACTGGCTCATCACGTGCAGAAGATTGAAACAGGACCCCTACCTATCACCATAAATAAAAATTAACTCTAAATGGATCAAAGACCTAAACGTAAAGCCTCAAATTTTAAGAATCTTAGAAAACGCAGGAGACTCTCTTATGAAAATTGGAACTGGCAACCAATTCCTGATCAATATCCTAAGTGCCCATACCATAAGAAATAAGATAGACAAGTGGGACCTCATCAAACTGATAAACTTTTGCAAAGCAAAAGAAACCATCAAAAGAGCAGGAGACAGCCCACAGAATGGGCAAAAATATTTGCCGAGAGTATATCTGACAAAGCCCTAACATCCAGGATCTACAAGGAACTCAAACATGCCAAAAAGAAAAAACAAAACAAAACAAAAAACAAGCAACCCCATTAAAAAGTGGGCAAAAGACATGAATAGACACGTCTCAAAAGAAGATATACAGGCAGCCAACAGACAC
>CAUYQG010196545.1:0-16792 GCA_963574415.1 Tarsius wallacei
CATATGTTCTCACTCATAAGGGGACCTTGAACAATTATCACAATACTGAAGAAGGGGATTGGCAGTGGTGGGAAACTGCCAGCAAAGGGGTGTGGGGTTGGCCGCTGAGGAAAACTGCTAAGGGAGAGAGGGGTACACCTCATCAACAAGGGTA
Organism: Tarsius wallacei; assembly: GCA_963574415.1. Lineage (NCBI taxonomy): Eukaryota > Metazoa > Chordata > Mammalia > Primates > Tarsiidae > Tarsius > Tarsius wallacei. Next base: position 155 of record CAUYQG010196545.1, read on the forward strand.
CCTGCAAAATCAACATTTGTATACCTAACCCTGTATTGTATCCCATATCTTAAAAAAAAAAGAGAAACTTAAATTGTTTTTTAAAGTGTTTGTACATTTATCTACCAATCAACAATGTATAAGTGTTCTGATATCATTACATAGTCGTTTGTATCTTTGTAAAGTGTTAGCTAATAAGTATGTTAGCTTCTGGGGCCATACGGTCTCTGTAGCAGATACTTAATTCTCTTGACTATAGCAGTGTGAAGTTATTTAGAGACAATGCGTACATGAATGGATATTTCTTTCCTCCAATAAAATCTTATTTATAAAAAGATCAGGCTACAAACAGATGTGGCCCATAGGTTACATTTGAAATCCTTGCTCTGCATCAGCTCCAACATTTGGTGTCATCAATATTTTTCATTTTAGTCATGTATGTAGATGTGATTTTACTTTACACTTTCCTGAGAGCTAATGACATTGACCCCGAAATTATATACATGCTTATTGTCACTCATATATATTTCTTTCTGAAGTTTCAGTTCAAATTTGTTTCTCATTTTTATTGTTTTGTTTAACCTTTTAATATTGGGATGCAAATACATTCTTTCTTACACGGATGTTTGTGAATATTTTCTATAGCTATTTACATAAATATAGCTATTTCTTTTCTTAGTGATATTAATAGCTCTCCCAAGCATATGTTTTACTTTTGGTAAAGTCCAAGTAAATGATCACATCTTTTAAAACATTTTTCTTAGCATTTTCTGTTTTAAAACATTTTTCTTAGCATTTTCCGTTTTCTCTTTGTAAAATCTTTACTTATTTATGAATTGTGAAGGTGTTCTCCAATTTGTTTTTCTAGAAGTTTTATATTTTAGGTTTTTTTACATGGAGGTCTAAAATTCAACAATGTTAAATATAAGCAGTTAGTGTAGACATACTTGCTTGCCTCTGAACTTAGAGGAAGCTATTGTCTTTCACTTCCAGCTATAGCTTTTTGTTTTGTTTTTCTTGAAAACGTCATTTATAAAACTGAAATAGTTTTATTTTATGTCTATGGTGTTGATAGTTACCGTGAATCAATGTTGACTGTTGTCAAATGTTTTCTCTGCATCTATTAACGTAATCACAGCTAACAAATGACAAAACAGGTATTAAAATTGAAGCATTATGATAGAGTCCACAATCTTTTCTCTCTCTCTCTCTCTCTCTCTCTCTCTCTCTCTCTGTGTGTGTGTGTGTGTGTGTGTGTGTGTGTGTGTGTTGGAGTCTCAATCTTGTTGTTCATGCTGGAGCGCAGTGACCCACTCATGGCCATCGCAGCCTCGAACTGCTGGACTCAGGCAATCCTTCCGCCTTAGCCTTCCAAGTAGCTGGTACTAGAGAAGCACACCACCATGCCCAACTAGTTTTTGTGATTTATTGTAGAGACGAGGTCTCACCAAGTTGCCCAGGCTGGGTCTCGAACCCCAGGACTAGGAGTTCACAATCTTAATGGCTATGATATATGATAAAATGTTTAAAAGTTATTGAGAATATATATATATATATATATATATATATATATAATATATAGTCACATGTCTTTGATCCTGAGGCAGCCAAAATAAGGACACAGACAAGACCTTTTGACTCAGTGCATACAATAATTTTTTTCAAATTAATTCATTCAAAAAAAAAAGGTTACTGTCAGTAATGAGTTCCTTGTCCTGGAGGCATCCTGACAGAAGCTAAGAAAACATCACAGAAAAAAATGTTACAGGAATGTCTGATGTGCATGGAAACTTAGAAGTTATGATATGTGAATTTCTTTTTTTTCTAAGTTTAAATGAGCAAATATGGTAAATATGAAGAAAAGACCATCTCTGCAAGACTCATTATAGTAAAATTGCTAATATGACCCATTTCTTCAATCTGTCATTACAGCTATGAGTGAGATGACTATTTTTCTGCAATTTTCTCTTCAGTGTCATTAGACTGTATTATTACAATGACCAACAAGTGATGGAGACTGACTTCAATGAGTAACGTTCAAGCTAACAATGAGATGAACAAGGATCAATTCACTTCTCAGTGGTTGTTGAAATGAACAACGACACTCAAGTAATGTCCTGATGTTCTACTGCTAATGAAAAATAGAACAGTTTTTTGACCATTCTTAAAGAGGATACCAGGAAATATCTATCATCAGCTTCATAGAAATGAATATGCACTACAAACTCCAGGTAATTCTACCTCTGGATGCCATGAGTATATCGGCTAAATACTCTTGTCATTTTTACACGTGTTCTAACCTGATATCACCTTTATTCTAGACTGTAGGACACCATTCAACTTTAGTGATTTTCAGAAAGTCAAAGTCTCATCAGAAAACAGCCTGAGAAAAAGCAAGTTCTTGTTACGATCACATCTGCCTTGATATTTTACTTGTTTATGAACGACAGACACTATGTTAAAGGCTGTTCTTATTTTTGAAAAAAATCAATTTCAGACATTTGAGTTGCTTTCTTATGGGGAAAATTCACTTCACCACTGGTATTACTTTTAAATATTCATTTTACATACAATAAACAAAACGCATCATGTGACCTGATGGATGCAGAGAACATATAGTTGCAACATTAGTTTTTATTTTAAGTGCACATTTGCTATCTAAAATTTCACGCTAAAAAGATATCTTTTATCTACTGATAGACACATATATAAATCAGAACTTACTCAATTTTGACAGATAAAAATGCTGGATTTATTGTCTCTAGGTGCTATGCAATTAGTAGAATATCTTGGTCAGCAGCATATAGAAGAATAAGAATAAATGTAATCATCACTGAAATAATTTGAAAGGGCTATATTATCTATAACTTAGTGTTTGAAAATCAATCAAACTAAACACTAAAATCAGATGTGTCAAAGAGAAATCTGCATTCCCATGTCCATAGCAGCACTATTCCCAACAGCCAAGATATGGAACCTATCTATGTGTTCATCAATGGATGAATAGATATAGAAAATGTGGTATACATACACAATTAAATACTATTTATTCCTAAAAAAGAAAAAAAATTGACATTTTCAACCACATGATTGAAACTGGAGGACGTTATGTTAAGTGAAATAAGCAAGGCATGAAAAGATAAATACCTTATGATCTCACTTATATGTTAACCCTAAAAACATTGAAATTGAAAAGATAGAGGGTAAAATGGTTTTTATCAGGGACTGGGGGGGCTGGGGTACTGGGAAGATGTTGGTCAAGTAATACAAAATTTTGTTTAGATAAGAATAATTTTAAGAAATCTATCATACAGCATGGTGACTGTACTAAATAACAATGTATTTTGAAAATCACTAAGAGAATAGATTTCAGTGTTCTCACCAAAAAAAAAAAAAAGATAAGTATGTGAGGTAATGCATACATTAATTAGTGAAAATGAGCCATTTCACAGTGTATACATATTTTAAAACATCCTGTTGTATGTAAGTCATAAAAATACAATTATTATTTGTCAATTAAAAATATAATAAAACAAAAGAACAAAGAAATATAAATATTTTAATGTTATTCTAGTTAAAATACAGTCATGAGTATTTATAAATGTTGAACAATTAGGAACTTTAAATCTCAAAGAGAAAAATATGATTCCCAAAATTATTATGTATCTGCCTTTTAAGACTTGATATTGTAATAAGCAAAAATATTTTTACAGTTAAAGACACATGTTAACAGTATGTATTAAATATTCATATTTTAAAATGTTATTTGAAAAAATAAAGATTTTGATAATAGTTATATAAATAGTTTTATATAACATTATATTTTAAAGTTTTAGATAATTAGTTAAGAAATAGTTAGAAAAAAACAAATCACTAAAAGCACCATGAAATATTTGACCCATTGTATTCTACCTTCTATGAAAAGTTACAAAGGTAATAATTTGATATTGGCTTTAGTGTTTGGTTATCTATGCCCAGGTTCTATTCTGGTCTTATGTTCCTTACAGCACAATTTCAAAACTATGCAAGATAATTGACTGACTGTATTATAACTGCCAAATTGTTTCTTATGTTATTATAATAAAGTCTTAATGTATACATAGAACCAAGTAAGAAGAGTCCAGAATATGAACATACCTTTTTGGTTCATTAATAATTTAGCAATGTGATGTACTCTGTTGGCCCAGATTCTAAAATTACTCTCTTAAAAACTATTCCATTTTTTCAATCCAACATTTTTTTCATTGATTTAACTGACTAATATCTTCTTTTTTCTCAGTTCCATGTACTCATGGAATTTTAAAATTTCTGTGCAACCTAACTAATATCTATGGGCTAACTCACTGGAGAGGGTGGCATAATTATTGACTATGTTTAATCTTTCACACATTTGAAATAATAACAGTGTGACTGAACATCCAAGCGATTGAATACAGTGTTTGGAGAGTCCTTGAGAACAACACTGCTATTTTTTATCAAATTGCCAATTTGAAACACTGATCTGTTCCAGCACTGTGCTGTACATCAAAAGTAAAGAGAACATTAAGCCTCCTGGGGAAGCCAAGTTTCTTTTAATCTTTAAAAGCAATGTGCTAAGGATTATAGTAGTGATATTAGAAACCTTTATTGAAATACAGAGAAGGCATAAGGATCACGAGGTGATGTGATTTAAGTTACTTTTCTGGGATATAAAAGATTTTTCTAGAGAAAAGACAGTGTTGGAAGTAAGGTCGCATAAAGTATTTCGGGAAAAAGCATAGCCAATAAAAAGACACAGAAGTGAGAATGCCTTGTTTGCATGTTATATTCATATAGCTGCAACTGTTATCACACAATGATAACCATAATGCTACAATCAGCAATCCCTTTTATCTAGGGTGTAGATGTAACTCAATTGGATTTTTCATTTGCTTTCATGCTTTTGAAACTGCACTACTTAGTTACCAGATGCTCTACACAGTTGTCTCGACAACCATGCTTTCATAACCATTGAACCATGAAGACAAAAGTTCCTAAGCAAAGTGAAAAATTGCTGTTCTTTTCAAAATGTTGCTCTGTTCAACTCATTTATTATAGCAAATGTGATCTTGCTGGGCAGTTTGGGCCCATTTCAGACTAATAATTAACATGTGTTGTTTTTTGTCTGTATGTTTATATAATTGGTACCGATTCCCTTAACTAAATTCAAGATCATCATTGAGGCTTCTAATACTCGAGATGTATGATGAATTACATTTCCAGCATTATATCAGTTTTCAACTTTGTCTTACATAGAAACAGCCAGTATCCTGACCTTTCTGAATATTGAATTGGGCAGTAGACCATGCACAAAAGATAACACAGCCAGACAACTAATAGTGGAGGCACTTTAGTCAAAATGAATAGGTGTTTCATCAGGCAATTCCCAGTTTCTAATATGGCAAAGATGACAGCTAATATTAACAAAGAGCCAAAAAATAGCAAAATCAGAGTCTAAACCTCATGAATACTGTGAAAATCTCTTTGCTGCTCAGATGGAAGAGGTAAATAGCTCTCGCTTTTCTACATTACCTTCTTCATATTTCTTACTAACATAATGGTCAGAAACTTTCTTCCTTTAAGTGAGTTATTTGCATAAGTAGATTTACTATGTAGGGAAAATCGCTTTGACATTGTCAGCAGCAGGAGATCTGGGTGATGGCACAAGTGTCAAAAGTCTTGACAGCCACTATCTGTGGAATTGACTGCAAGTGCTCACATTTCTGGCATAATGCCACCCTTGTCTTCAATTCAGATAATTAAATGTATTTTAATGGTTTCCAATTATCTTAGACTCTAGAGTTTAATTGAGAGGCATCCTGTGTCTCTGCTATAAAATTTAGCAATAATGTAAATGTTGTCAAAAATTTCCACTCTGTCTCAAATGTCTTCTCTTAAAACTGGGTTAATAAGAACTTGCCTTCCTGTTAAAAGTGGTTCATTATGGGAATCCAGAAATATAAAGCACCTTGAATTCTTTAGTTGTTTTCATATGAAAAGTATAGGTGACCATTTTTATTATGTAAATGAAAGCTTTGTTTTTCCTAAAAAGAATTATTTTGGGGTCCTGAGGGATGCTAATTTAATAACGTGTGGAGGAGTAAGACAGGAATAAGGCTATTTACTACTAAAATTTATCTAGATAACCCAGCTTGTTCTTGGTCATAAAATGTTCATTTTCCATTATTTCTACTGAATTGGAATCATGCATCTACTGTCACAGAATACCTAAAGAATTTGCAGTCTCCATTGAAAGTAAAAGGCATCATAGAGTTATGTATAGAAAAGTAGAGAATGAACTCAGCCTAAGGAAAGGCAGATTCCAAAGAGAGGCCTAGATAGAAGAAAGGGCATATGTTTGCTATGACAATTTTCTAAATTCACCAGTCTGGTAAGAAGAGTGAATAGGCAGAGAAAAATTAAATATGCAGCTTCTTTCACGATATTTCCAAGAAGGTGGAAATCTCTATTTTATTAGTCAAGGTAAAGATGCAGAGAGATAAGAGTTTCAACCCCGACGCATCCTCCCACATTTTGTCATCTCTTATTCTTTTAGTTTGGCCCTCTTGTTCACGCTTAATGAGGGTTCTAGTGGCCCTTACAGGGAAGCAGACAGTAGTGTCCTAAGATAGTTTTGCTTTAACGTTTATGAAGCAGGCTACTAGTTCTGACTGTTTGATTGTGCCTCTTTTGAATATTCCTGTAAAGTATACATCCAAAAAGCTCTGAAGTTGGTTAAAATAGTGGCATGACCCAAAGGCTAGGTTGTATCTTTCATCCTAATATACCACTAAAATAATTTTTAGTCATGTTTTAAACCATATCCAGTAACAAAGAAGAAACTGTGGAGAAGCTCAATTTGTATTTATTAATTTATCTGTTTATGTATTGATTCAAATATTGTTGAATAAATAATAAATACTATTTATACTTATTATAGATCAAGTACTCTTCTTGATGCTGTTTATACAGCTATAAATACAAATAAATAGGCACATAAAAACTCTTGTCAATGTAAAGTTGCATTTTATGCGAATATATAATAGAAAAATACATAAGATAGTGTATTATATGGTTACAAACTACTGTGATGGAAAAGAGTGAAAAAAAGGAGTAAGAAATTTTGAAATACTAAGGAGATTTACCTTTTTAAGAGTGGTGGGTAGCCAGACATGGTAGCTCAAGCCTGTAATCCCAGCACTTTGGTAGGCCGAGGCGAAAGAATTGCTGGAGCTCAGAGGTTCAAGACCAGCCTGGGCAACTTGGTGAGACCTCATCTCCATAATAAATCAAAAAATAAGCCGGTCGTGGTAATGCACTCCTGTAGTTTCAGCTACTTGGAAGGCTGAGGTGGAGGGATTGCCTGAGCCTAGCAGGTCAAGGCTGCAGTGGCCGTGAGTGTGCCACTGCATTCCAGCCTAGGCAACAGAGTGAGACTCCGACTCAAACAAAAAACAAAAATAACCACAACAACAAAAAAGAGGTGGGTTAAGGTAGATGTCATTGAAAGGTGACATTGAACAGAGAGAAAAAGGTGGCGTGTACTAGTGTTCCAAGTAGCAAGAAAATAAGGAAAGGAGGTATCAGGATGATTTTACATTCCTTATTAAGAAATATGTTTAGAGGCTTCTAAAGAAATCAAGCAAGAAAGCATGGATTCAAACACAGACTTATGGAATGTCTAAAATGATGATATTGCATGTAATAATATTCAAATGCTATAGTTATTTAAGTAATTTCAGCTTTTCGAACTGCTTTTAGCAACAGAAGTCTTTTTTATGAGACCTTTTTGTGGTTTTTCAGCATATAAAGCTGAATATAAGAATCATCTTCAGCATATAAAGTTGATTAAAGCAGGGCTTCTCCAGTTAAAGTGGGGATAAGAGGTAGAGCTGCTTCTTGGGCCTCCCACTCACTTTTAGGCCACAGTTTGATTTTGGGGGGCGGAAATATTAGGCATCAATTAAAGCAAATAATGTGGATTTCAATGTACAAATATGAAAGTATTTTGTGTAACACATAACCGGAAAAATATTCTACAGGACAATTTGGAGTATGAGATCATTTTTCTTTTAAGGATAAAAAAAATGTATTGTGTGGGTGTGCATACCGACAGAAAAATCTGGAAGGATATTCATTAGCCATGGTTACCTTAGGGGACAGAACTTTCAGCTACAGATTTTCTCCAAAAATATTCATATTGTTTTGGCAGTGCAGTGAATTTATGCTATTTTGCTTTTAATATAAAGATTTTAAAATTAAAGTACTATATAACACTCTCATGTGATAACTTGAAAATTGATATTTAATCAAATTATTTTCAATTCAAGTCAAACTCAAGCAGTGAAAGCAATGGAATAATTAGATTCCACTAGGAAGTTAGATGCAAACTCTAATTGTGATTTTCACGTGCCAAAATGCCCCTGTCTACATAGCAGTATCCATCACAGAGTCAGTGTTAAGCTTGTTAGATCAGATGATGGTCCCTATATTCAATAATAACCCATGGCTCATGGGAGAAAGCATCTTCCTAAGAATTACATGGATACTTCCAATTTGTTTCACATATGCCAGCAGCATCTGTCAGATAATAATTCTCTTTTCTGATAATTAAAAATGAAATTACTTTGCACAGCCTTGTTCCCTAATAGAATAGTTGCCATATTAATCCATATAAGGCAGAGGTGACTCAGTTATTGGAAACATTTTCCAACTATATTTTTAATGACATCTTCAACTTAAAATTATAAACTCATATACTTTCAATTATTTGGAGATTATTTACACAAAATCTTCTTTTTCTCTAAATGGAATTACAAAAGGGTGAAGAAGAGACTATTTAAACCACAGAGTTAAAACAGAAAAGGCAAAGACAGGAACTGATATCTGGCACTTGTAATGTACAGTATTTTTAAAATGCCATAGGCACTAAACAAAATTTAGTCTTCTTAAAAATTAAAAATGCCTTTGGGGTTTTGGCTCAGCAGAAGCCCAGTTGTAACTTCCTTTGTCCTCTGGAATCTGGGTTCATTGGACACAAGCCTCCTCCACGATGCCACCCAAGTTCCACCCCAATGAGATCAAAGTTGTGTACCCGAGATGCGACGGGGGCAAAGTCAGTGCCAGGTCAGTGCTGGCCCCCAAGATCAGCCCCCTGGGTCTATCTCCAAAAAAGATTGGTGACTGGAAAGCTCTGAGAATTACAGTGAAACTGACCATTCAGAACAAGACAGACCCTAGATTGAGGTATTGCCTTCTGCCTCCGCCCTGATCATCAAAGCCCTCAAGGAACCACCGAGAGACAGAAAGAAGCAGAAGAACATTAAACACAGTGGAAACATCACTTTTGATGACATTGTCAACATTGTCCGACAAATGTGTCATCGGTCTCTAGCTAGAGAACTCTCTGAAAGAGCAGTACAATGTGTGACCAACTTTTGACTGTAGCATGGGTGTTTTCTGACTGGGACCATTAAAGAGATCCTGGGGGACTGCCCAGTCTGTAGGCTGCAATGTTGATGACCACCAATCCCATGACATCATAGATGACATCCACAGTGGCGCAGTGGAATGCCCAGCTAGTTAAGATGCCAAAAAGGAAATATATTTCAATAAAAGGTCATTTGACAATTTAAAAAAAATTTTAAATGCTTTTAAATAGAAGGCATAACATTTCATTTGAAATTTCCACTTTCAAATTCAAGAGTCTAGGAAAGAGAATTACTGAACTTTCACTTCTACCTACTTACTACCTTACTGTTTTGAGATTCGATCCTCTGCTAAGGAATCACTTTATCAGATTGATTAACATGATATGGCTCTCACTTTACAACTTACAATTACTTCTTGTAAAAATTTCTGAAAAAGATAATCGTGTCAGAAATATAGCCCAGGATCCTGATAACCCCACAGAAAAGCAACATTTTTAGGAGTGAATACTCATACCATTGCTCCATTCGCTGTAGCTGTTAGTGTTTAGCGATCTCCTAGCTATCCCCCATGAAAATCGTCTCTTTATTTAATTTTGTTTTCAAATCATGTAGGATTTCATCAAATGATCTTGGTTGTGCTTAGATGTAGGCAGACTACAAACTTAAATTAAAAGGACGTAACATTGAATATGGAATTATTAAGTTCATATCCTTCCAAGTGGAAGATATTCATGGCAAAAGTCTCTAAAAAATAAGTTATCACAAAAATAAGTTTTTATCTATTACTATACAGAAAGCTGGTCATGAAAAACAGGAATATAATTAAATTAGACTTTCAGGCAGAGATGAATATCTTTAGAGACACTGTTTCAGACTCACAATCCAAAACAAACAAGAGACAGAAAAGATCTTATGTATTATCTCTAGAACCGTGCATCTCAACATTGTATTTACTTTATCTCCCTCTAAAGGAGCCATTTTAGATATTGTTTATTAACTACCAACCAATGAATTTTAACACTAGAGACAGGCAATATACTAGTTCATATACTGTATCTACATCTGTGTTTTATACAGTCACTGACAATTAAGTATACAAACTTGCCACCATGAACTCACATGGGTGGCAGAAACTTGGTATATTAGTGTCTCACAGCTGAGTTCATGTAAACATGTGGCGGTGTCTTGCTGAGAGGTCTTCATTATTGTTACATGTTTTTGTGTGCAAGCTTGAATTAGAACAATGAACAAACATTACATTTTTTGTTTAACATGGCAAGGGTGGAAGTGAAATTGGACATATTAGTCCAAGTTTATGGGGATAATGCCATGAAGAAAACGGCAGTGTACAAATGGATTAAATGTTTGTTTGTTTGCTTTTTCTGAGGGGAGAGAAAGCATCACTGATGAAGAGAGGTCAGGAGAGCCAGTAACAATCAAAACACTGCAAAAATTTGTCGAATTTTATGCCAAATTTGTCAACTGACTGTAAGAAGCATGGCAGGCCAAAAATACAGCAATAGAGAAACAGAAAAATTTTAACTTAAAATTTTGGCATGTGAAAAGTGTGTAAAAAAATGATCTCAAAGAAGCTCTTGCATCATGACTGTGAATCAACTCACACAACACTGTGAAGGAGATTTTAGCGGGGAAACTGATAACTGTATTGGAACACCCTCTCTACTCACTGGATCTGGTTCCCAATGACTTATTTCTTTGCTTGAAGATAAAGGGAGTATTGAAAGGAAAACATTTTATGACATACGGGGCTTCAAGGTAATACAACAGCAGTTCTGATGGACATTCCAGAAAAAGAGTTCCAAAATTGCTTTGATGGGAGCACTAGGTGCTGGCATTGGTGCATAGTTTCCCAAGGGGAGTACTTCAAAGGTCACCACAGACATATTCAGTAATAGGGTTTGCAGCACTTTTTCCAAGATCAGTTTCTGAACTTAATTTTCAGTTCTTGTACATAGAAAAATACAATTGTTTTCACTTCCCAGGAAACAATATTATTCCCTAGTGGGCAATATTGTTCCCCCTGAGAATGCGTAATCTGGAACAAATAGGGAAACCAAGGCCCAAAAGGCAAAATGATTTATGCAGCTTTACAAATCAAATTAATAATGAAACAAAAACTTGAATTCGTATACACTGTTTTGCACTAGAAAGTGCCTTGCGCATAGTCAACTTGTGATACCAAATCTGAAAGCACAATTTTATGAACAATCAAATATAATTTTAACTGGATTAAAAAAGTTATAGAAAACAAATAAATATTAGTACTAATATGAATTCATAGTTAAAATTATATTTGGGAAAACAGCTATTCTTTATCATAATTGTTAATATGCTATCACACAAGGTACCAATTTCTATTCTGATGACTATGGTGTAATTATGTGTGTTTCATAAAAGTATGGCCTCTTTTATAAAGAATATCTGTTTAATAGACTTTATATTTATTAGATATTTTAAGAACATTGATTCAATATAATTTCAATATAAACAAAATTAAAATGTTATACTCGATGTGTAATGGTTAACTTAATGGATAATTTAAAATGCTCAAAATGAAATTATATAATAATGAATGAGTGAACATGTCTTAACCATATTGTTAGGCAAATAAATTTTGTGTGCATGAGAAGAAAATTAGTTCCTCAATGCTAGGAAAGTTGTCTTTAATATTTCACTTCCTTTCTTTAATATTTATTATTTATTCTTCCAATTAAGAAGATTATATTTTTCTTGTATAAACACTTGAGAAATATAAAATACAAACTATAGAATCTGGTTCTTTCTCAGTGTTTTCTGTCTCACTGGGTAGCAAGACCAAAAACTAGAGTCGTCTTTGACTCTTATTCACATTACTCAATTCAATAAAAAGTTCTATCGAATGAAATTTTGCAATACTTTAGATTTGTTCACTGGTTTTTATGTCTGTTTTTACATGTTTACCCTAGCTTATAAAATGCATGTAACTGGTCTTACTGATCCCTTTCATGCTTTGTGACCATTTATCTCATTAGGGGCCAGATTCAACATTTATAAAGGCAAAAATAAATCATAAAGTTGATAATCACTGAAAGTTGAATCACATATATATTCACACATGCATTTGTATAACATGTACATATAAAATCAAGTAGAAAGATATACTTTTATTCACATCAACTTTTAACATTAAGAATAATGATTATCAATGTGTGCTTCTGTTGGTGTCTACTAAAGTTTCTGGAACTATCCTTTGCATAATTATCTATTTTCATTTTAATTTATTTTAAATAATTTTTACCTGTACTATGCATGTATAATTTTACTTTGTTTTTAAATATTTATTTATTATAAGAATTATCCATTTTTAAAATTTTAACTATCTTTGATTGTTGGTTTGCATGAATTCTTTTTTTAGTTTTACATGATTTCTTAATGTGTAAAGAGAGGACGTGCTTCCTTGTATTTGCTTTTAAATAACTTTAAATGCTTATCAATTTATTATGGTTAGTTTTTCATGTTTCTTTTTTTTCAAATTGCAGTTTGTTTTCTATAGGTTACGTTTACACATGTTAGTTCTAGTTAAAGATGTTATCTTTCTTTCTTTCTTTCTTTCTTTCTTTCTTTCTTTCAGTCAGAGTCTCACTCTGTTGCCAAGGCTGGAATGCAGCGGCACGCTCACAGTCACCCCAGCTTCGACCTGCTGGGCTCCAGTGATCCTTCCGCCTTAGCTTTCCGAGTAGTTGGAAATACAGGCATGTGCTACCACACCCAGTTAATTTTTTTTTTTTAATTGTAGAGATGAGGTCTCGCCAACTTAGTTGGCTGGTCTCGAACCTGCCAGCTCAGGCAATCCCCTCACTTTGGCCTCCCAAAGTGCTCAGATTACAGGCTTGAGCCACCGCGCCTGGCTCTTTTATTTATTTCTAATTTTAGTTAGTCTTGTCTGAATTAACACTATTTTATTATTTTATGAATGAAATGAATGAAAATCTATGAAACCATCATGTTGTTTATCTTACTACCTATATGTGATGATTCAATTTCTACAAGATAACAATATGTATTAAGAATTTCCTTTATTCATTGAATAGACAATCATAGATTACAACATAATGAAATACAGTGTTACTAGTTTATGGAAATGAAGGACAGATATGGAGATTGAGCTTTTCTGCTGCTTTTTTTTTTTTGATTGGCTGTATATTTGCTTATCATGAAAATAACAGAAGTAGAAAGAGGTGAAGAATCTAAAAAATAAAAGAAACACTCTTCTAGGGATGGAGCAGAATTGAAAAAAAAAAGGCCTTTAATACTAAGTGAACTGCTAAGGTATCCAGTGTACGTTTGTTGAATGATGTTTCAACTTATTGCTATTCATTTAAAGCTACTTTAAAAATCTCAACTCATTGCAAATATTTCTGTAAAAATATTTCTGGAAAATATTATTTCCATTCAGAATTTTGCACTCCACATTTCTCTCCCATATTCACACAGAAATAATTGCTTGAGTAATGTAATATTTCTTAAAGTGAAGCATTTCAGACATATGGCTGCATTATTATTTTAGCTTCAGCCATTGCATATCAATGTCTCCATTACCAGTGAGATTCAGGCTTGACAATTTAATGTGAGTTTGTCATATCATCTCACAAGATAGGATGCAGTTTCCAGCGAAAATCAATCATGACTTACTCAACAGCAGAAATTTTCTGCATCATAAACCACACAACATATTGTAGATACCCTACACATGTACCCTTGAGGCATAGGGTAAAAACCTTTTGTACCCTCATTAAATGATCTCTGGTCATGGACTATCTTCCTAGCCAAGCCTAAGAAAATCCTCTAGTGAAAGAGACTACCTGAGTGCTTTTATCTGCCCACACTCAACAAGCAGCTGTGGAACAGCTGTGCTCACCCAGTAAAAGGGAACAGAAAGGGGTACCACACGATAGCCTATAGCACACACACTATAGAATTCACATTAAGTATACAAAATCAAAGCTGGTGACCAAAGTCCTCGAAAGAATAGTTAGTAGGAGCCAGGCTCGGTGGCTCAGCCTGTAATCCCGTGCTTTGGGAGGCTGAGGTGAGTGGATTGCCTGAGCCTGCGGGTTCGAGACCTGCCTGGGCAACTTGGCGAGACCTCATCTCTACAATAAATCAAAAAAATTAGCCGGGTGTGGTAGCGCGTGCCTGTAGTTCCAGCTACTTGGAAGGCTGAGGTGGAAGGATCGTCGGAGCCCAGCAGGTCAAGGCTGCACTGGCCGGGCGTGGCCAGTGCACTCCAGTCTGGGTGACAGAGTGAGACTCCAACTCAAAAAAAAAAAAAAGAAAAAGTAAGTAGGATAACCTAAGTACTGTGAGGCTTACACATGAAGAATTATAAAACAGTGAGAAAATAAGTTGAAGCAGACACAAAAAATGAAAGGCGTCCTGTTTCCATTTATTGGAAGATTTTACACTGTTAAAATATCCATAGTACCCAATGGGATCTCACAGATTTATGCCAATCCCTATTAAAATCCCAATGCTATTCTTAAGTTATACAAATAATAATTTTAAAATTTATGTGAAATAAAAGAGGACTCCAAATAACTAAAAAAAATTTTTTAAGCTGTAGGCATAATTCCTTTTGATTTAAGATAATACATTATAAAATTATAGTCTCAAAACAGTATAGAAGTGACATATAAACAGATACACAGATCATTAGCAGAAAATAGAAAACTCAGAAATAGACCCACACAATGTATGGTCAACTGATCTTTGGCAAGAGTGACAAAAATGCACAATGGATAAAGATTCTTTTTAACAAATGCTTTTGAGAAAACTGGATATCCACATGAAAGAAAATGAAATCAGATCTTTATCTTACACATACACAAAAGTTCACTCAAAATATATTAAATACTTCAATGTAAGACCTGGAACTGTAAAACCCTAGAAGAAAATAAAGGGAAAAACTTCTTGACATTGACTTTGGCAGTGATTTCTTGGCTGTAACATTGAAAGCACATTCAACAAAGACAAAAATAGACTAGAAAATATATCAAATTAGACAGTTTCTGCTCAGCAAACAAAACAAAAAACTATAAAAGACAACCTAGGGAATGGATAAAATATATGCAAATCATATATCTAACAAAGGACTAATATTCAAAATATGTCTTTCTCTGCCTGACAACTCATTAGCATAATATCCTCCACTTTTGTCAAGTAATTTTTTTTTTTTTTTTGAGTGGAATTATCACTGCTTCGCCCAGGCTCAAGGGCAGTGGCATGCTCACAGCCACCCCAGCGGCAACCTGCCGGGGTCAGCCGATCCTTCGGTCTCAGCCTTCCAAGTAGCCAGAACTACAGGCTCATGCTACCATGCCTGGCTTATTTTTTGATTTATTGTAGAGTCGAGGTCTCACCAAGTTGCCCAGGCTGGTCTCGAACACCTGAGTTTAGGCAATCCTCTTGCAGGTTTGAGCCACTGAGCCCACCTCTTTCTTATTTTTTTAAAAATTATTTATGACTGGCGCAGTGGCTCATGTCTGTAATCCCAGCACGTTGGGAGGTCAAGGTGAGAGGATTGCCTAAACTCAGGGGTTTGAGACCAGCCTGGACAACTTGGCAAGACCTTGTCTCTACAATAAACCAACAAATTAGCCAGGAGTGGTGGTGACCTGGGTCTGTGGTTCCAGTTACTTGGATGGCTGAGGCGGAAGGATCTCCTGAGCCCAGCAGGTGGAGGCTGCGGTGGTCGTGAGCATGACACTGCACTCCGGCCTGGGTGACAGAGCGAGATTCCTACTCAAAAAATAAATCTCAGCCGGGCTCGGTGGCTCAGCCTGTAATCCCGCGCCTTTGGGAGGCTGAGGTGAGTGGATTGCCTGAGCCCGCGGGTTCAAGACCCGCCTGGGCAAGCGAGACCTCATCTCTACAATAAATCAAAAAATCAGCCCGGCGTGGTAGCGCGCGCCTGTAGTTCCAGCTACTTGGAAGGCTGAGGCGGAAGGATCGCCGGAGCCCAGCAGGTCGAGGCTGCGGTGGCTGGGCGACAGAGTGAGACTCCAACTCAAAAAAAAATAAATAAATAAAAATAAATCTCTCAAGGGGCAGAAAAAAATTTCCAAGCTCTGACAGCTAAAAGATTATTACATATGTTTCCATAACTCTTTATTTATATATACAAATAAACATACATATATGTATATGTATA
>CAUYQG010196549.1:0-55701 GCA_963574415.1 Tarsius wallacei
GGGTTGCTTTTGCTTCGCTTGTGCAATCTCCTGTTCTTCCTCATGAGGGTCCTCTGGCTTTGTTCATTTTTGAGGTTGGAGTGTCAGCTGCGGGCTGTACTTTTTGCAGTTTTGAGGTTTAATTGAGGGGGAAGCTGTGAGTAAGAATTTATATGCTGATTCCAGCATCTACCTACCGGTGTATGAGCCCACTGGAACCTGTTTCCCACTGTCTTACAATCTTTCTGTGCAGCGGAATGTAGGTTTGGTCCCTGGAACAAAAGGAGGTATAAAAGAGGAAAGTAATGGAGGAAGGGGGGGGTCAATAGAAAGTTAGAAAGAAAGAAGAGTGAGAGGGAAAACAGATGTACATACCAACTAACAGGTGAAAAAGAGACACAAGGCCGGAGAAAAGTGAATAAAAACATGCAAGGAAAATTCCCTAAAGAATTCTGGTAGCTATACAAAGGCAGACCAAAAAAATCATGCCTTTTGATGCGTTTTGCCTAACACAAACAGATAGTGTAAGTCAATAAGCAAACAGACATGAGCAAAACAGTCAAAGTGATAAAATCAAAAGTCAAAGCAAGAAATCAGACTAGCTCTGGGATCTTTCCTGATGTCTGTTCATCTCTGCTCTCTGGCCTCTCCCCATACTTTCATTGCAGACAGCTACATTTACTGCAGCTTGGGTTTCTACTTTTGGCCTGCTGCCTGGGAAATCTGCTACGCTTAGTTCCCTTTGTCTGCTTCAGCGTAGGGGAGAGGCTTTGTCTCCTGTTTAGCAACGTTAACTTGGGAACCGAGATGGAGGCTGCTGGTAGGTGGGTGGGGCAATGCAAGTCTCTGCCTGGAGAATGGCTGAGGTGGCAGCTCCACTTTTGCGGATCCTTTCTCTCCTCTCATTTGGGTCCCTGGGCAATCCACTATGTGGTGGTGTGGGAGGCACTGGGGATCAGCACTACCAGTGGGCTGGGGTGGAAGAGGGGGTCGGGAGTTCCCTCCTCTGGAGCTGAGAGCCTCCGATCAGCACCTCCTAATGATATGCTATTCCTTTACTTGAGCATGGGGACGCGCTTAGTGCCTCAGTCAGGGTGAGCCCAGAGCTCCAGAGCTGCAAAACTCTAAAGGGCAGGCGGTGAGCGGTGAAAGTGGCCCTGGATTGCTCACAGGGTATTTCAGCCAGAAATGGAATCAGTTTCTCTGAGGGGCAGGTGCCCAGAGCCTCGCAGGGTGACCGGCAGCTTGGTCTGGGTGAGACGATGTAGCCAGGGAGGAAGCTGAGACCCGAGACTTCCCGTGTGTGGCAGCAGCCGAGGGCCGCGATATCCGGCCCTGTGTGGGACTGAGGGTCCCCGGGCCTTGGACCAGTGTGGCTGGTGGTGGGCAGGGGGGTGGGGGAAGGAAAGCGAGAGTCTTTTTGGGAACTCATGTTCGAAGAATCTCACAATTCCACCTATGCTGTCACCATCTCACCGGAACCAATCGACTTTGTTCTTCTTTATGGCTATGTACTATTCCATTGTGTATATGTACCACATTTTTTTTATCCAGTCATCTTTTGAAGGGCAGCATGGTTGGTTCCATGTTGTTGCTATTGTGAACAATGCTGCGATAAACATATGTGCAGGTATCTTTTTCATAGAGTGATTTGAGTTCTTCCGGGTGTATTCCCAAGGGGATTGCAGGGTCATATGGAAGGTCGATTTTTAGAACTTTTAGGAATCGCCACACTGTCTTCCAGAGGCTGTACTAGTTTGCACTACTAACAACAGTGTAGAAGTGTTCCCCTTTTGCCACATCCTTTCCAGCATCTGTTAATTTACGAGAAATTGATGAAGGCCATTCTGACTGGAGTTGGGTGGTATATTAGTGTAGTTTTAATTTATGTTTCTTTGATGACTAGTGAGGCTGAACATGTTTTCATGTATCTGTTGGCTGCTTGTATATCACTTTTGAGAACTGTCTATTCATATCTTTTGCCTAGTTTGTAATGGGGCTGTTTGTTTGTTTCTTTTTGGCACATTTGAGTTCCTTGTAGATCCCAGATGTTAGGTCTTTGTCAGACACAGAGTTGGCAAATATTGTTTCCCAGTCTGTGGGCTATCTCCCTGCTCTTTTGGTGGTTTCTTTGGCTTTGCAGAAGCTTATCAATTAGATGAGGTCCCACTTGTCTATCTTCTCTCTTATGGCGTGGGCACTTGGAGTTTTGATCAGGAATTGGTTGCCAGTTCCAATTTCCTGCATTTTCTAAGGTTCTTATAGTTTGAGGTTTTATGTTTAGATCTCTGATCTATTTAGAGATGATTTTTGTGTATGGGGATAGGTGGTCCTGTTTCAATCTTCTGCATGTGTTCAGCCAGTTTTCCCAGCACCATTTACTGTATAGTTTCTCCTCTCCCCAGTAGTTGTTGTTGGAGGCTTTGTCAAAGATGAGTTGGTTGAGAAATTGAGCTTTTGCTTCTGGAATCTCAGTTCTATTGCATTGGTCTATATACCTGTTCTTGTACCAATACCAGGCTGTTTTGATCATTGTAGCTTTATAATAAAGTTTAAAGTCTGGGAGTATGATAAATCCTGCTTTTTTTTTTTTTTTTGCTGAGGATTGTATTGGCAATTTGTGGTCATTTGTTTCCATATGAATTCCTGTGTTGTTGTTTCTAGGTCTGAGAAGAATGTTTCTGGTAATTTGATGGGTATTGCGTTAAATCTGTAGATTGCCTTAGGTAGAATGGACATCTTAACAATGTTGATTCTTCCAATCCATGAGCATGGAATATTTTTCTACTTGTTTGTGTCATCTTTGATTACTTTGAGCAATGCTTTGTAGTTTTTGTTGTAAAGGTCTTTCAAGTCTCTGGTTAGGAAGATGCCAAGGTATTTCATTTTTTTTGTGACTATTGTAAATGGAATTGTGCTTTTTATTAGGGTTTCTGTTTGTTTATTATTGGTGTATAGAAATGCAGTTGTCTTTTGCACATTTATTTTATACCCTGAGACTTTGCCCAAGTCCTTTATCAGTGAAAGAAGGTTTGGGACAGTTCTCTTGGGTTTTTGATGTATAGAATCATGTCATCTGCAAAGAGGGATAATTTGATTTCCTCTGCTCCTGCTTAGATACCCCTGATCGCCTTCTCTTCTCTGATTGCTCTAGCTAGAACTTTTAAAACTTTGTTGAACAGGAGGGGTGAGAGTGTGAATCCTTGTCTTGTTCCAGTTTTCAGGGGAAATGGTTCCAATTTTTATCGTTTAGCAATATGCTGGCTGTGGGTTTCTTATTGATGGCTTTTAGTATTTTGAGAACATCTTGTTCGAGGGTTTTTTTTCAAGAAGGGGTGCTGGATTTTATCAAAAGCTTTTTCTGCATCTAATGATATAATCATGTGGTTTTTGTTTTTACGTCTGTTTATGTATTTAATTACGTTTGTGGTCTTGCAAATGTTGAACCAGCCTTGCATCCCAGGGATGAAGCCTACTTGGTCATGATGGATGATTTTTGAGATGTGTTGTTGAATCCAATTTGCTAGGATCTTGTTGAGAATTTTAGCATCTATGTTCGTCAAGGATATTGACCTGTGGTTCTCTTTCTTTGTTGGATATTTAGTTGGCTTGGGTATCAACATGATGTTAGCTTCGTAAAATGA
Source organism: Tarsius wallacei (assembly GCA_963574415.1). Taxonomy (NCBI): domain Eukaryota; kingdom Metazoa; phylum Chordata; class Mammalia; order Primates; family Tarsiidae; genus Tarsius; species Tarsius wallacei. Next base: position 3,624 of record CAUYQG010196549.1, read on the forward strand.
TTTGGGAGAGTTCCATCTTTCTCAATCGCCTGGAATATTTTCAATAGGATTGGTATTAGTTCCTCCTTGTATGTTTTGTAGAATTCTGCTGGAGAGTCATCTGGTTCGGGTTTTTTTTTTGTAAGTAGTTTTCTTATTACATGGTAAATTTCCTGCATTGTTATTGGTCTATTTAGGGTCTCTATTTCTTCTTGTTTCAACCTGGGGAGGTTGTGTGATGTCAGAAAGTCCTCCATTTCCTTTTCGTTTTCAAGTTTGTTTCCATACAAACTTGATTATCTTTTGTGTTTCTTCAGGGTCAGCTGTGACCTCATCTTTTGTGTTTCTGGTTGAGTTTATTTGGGATTTTTCTCTCTTTTTCTTGGTTAGTCTAGCTAGGGGACCATCAATCTTGTTTATCCTTTCAAAGAACCAGCTTTTTGTGTCATTGATTTTTTTTTTTGTATTATCTTTTTGTCTCCTATGTCCTGGATTTGGGCTTTTATTTTGGTGATCTGGATTCTTCTGCTGAAGTTAGGGTTATGGTGGTCTTGCTTTTCCAGCTTTCTTAGGTGTCTTGTTAGGCTGTTAACTTATGATCTTTCCATTTCCTTCATGTGTGTTTGTGAGATATGAATTTCCCTCTTACTACAGTTTTCATGGCATCCCAGAGGTTTTGGTAAGATGTTTCTTCATGTTCATTTGTTTCCAGGTATCTTTTAATCTCTGTTTTGATTTCCATGTTGACCTAAGGAGTTGCTCAGCATCATGCTGTTTAGTGTTCTTGTCTTTGTGGGTTTTGAGGGAAGTTTGTTGATGTTGATATTTATTTTTATTCCACTTGTTTATCCTTTCCTGTCATATGAAAAGGTTCTTGGCAAAATTTCAATGTTATGAAATTTGTTTATGCTTGATTTATGGCCAAGGATGTGGTTGATCTTAGAATATGGTCCATGTGGTGATGAGTAGAATGTATATTCTGTGGTCGTTGGGTGGAGTGTTCTGTAGGTATCAGTTAAGTCCATTTGGTCAAGAGTCACACTGAGATTCCGGATCTCCTTGCTGATTTTTTGTCTTGATGATTTATCTAGGGTTGTGAGTAAGGTATTAAAGTCCCCAGCTATGATAGTGTTAGAGTCAGTATCTTTTTTAAGTTTGCCTAGAAGTTCCTTTATGAAAGTTTGTGCTCCTATGTTGGGTGCATATATGTTTAGGATGGATATTTCTTATTGATGGATTGAACCTTTTATCATTATATAGTGACCTTCTGTATCTTTTTAAATTTTTGATAGCTTAAAGGGTATTTTGTCTGATATTAAGATTGTGATTCCTGCTTTCGTGTTCTGTTCTTCTGAAATTTTGTATCTTTTAACATTTTTTTGATAGCTTAAAGGGTATTTTGTCTGATATTAAGATTGCAATTCCTGCTTTCTTTTGTTTTCCGTCTGCCTGAAATTTTGCTTCCCATCCTCTTACTCTGAGTCTGTGAGTGTCCTTTCTGGTGAGATGAGTCTCTTGGAGACAATATATTGTTTCCTCATGATATTTTTTTCCATTTTGCCATTCTATGTCTTTTCAGTGGTACATTTAGTTCATTTACATTCCGGGTAATTATTGAAATGTGAGAGTTATCCCTGTCATGAGGTTCTTATAGAGTTGTTGTTGTTCATGTTTGTTTGTTGTCTTTCTTTTGATTTTTGGGTTGATTCATGTGTGTTTTCAATCTTTTTCCCACACTCTTGTGAAGAACATTGTTATTCTTTTTTCCCTTTCTTCTGTGTTTAATACTTTAAGTGTTTCTTATGGAGCTGGTCTAGAGGCAGTGTAAGTTCTTAGGGATTGAATGTCTGGGAATGATTTTAATTCTTCCTCAGTCATGAAGCTTAGCTTAGCTGTGTAGGTTATTCATGGTTGAAACTGTTTATCTTTGAGAACTTTGAAGATTGGGCTCCAAGCTCTTCTACCCTGAAATGTTTCTGTAGATAAATCTTTTGCTATTCTAATTGGTCTTCCCTGGTAGTTAGTCTCCCTTTTTCTCTTGGTGCCTTTAGGTTTTTTTCTTTTTTTTGGGGGGGGGGGGACCAAGAGATTTATTAAAGTGGCGGCTACAGAGGTAGAGGGGGAGAGAGAGAAAGGGGGAGAGAGAGAAAGAGAGAGAGAGAAAGAGAGAGGGTTTTTTTCTTTTATACCTACTTTGTTTAGGTGAATTACTATGTGTCTAGGAGTTGACTTTCTCATTTGTTGTCTTACGGGGGTTCTCTGAATGTCTTATGTTTGAATGGTCACATCACTGTTTAGATGAGGGAAGTTTTCTTGAATAATTTCATGGAATGTTTGTTTCAGGGTGGTCTCTGTCTCTTTTTCTGCCTCAGGAAGTCCAATTACTCTTAAGTTTGACCTCTTGAAATAATCGCTCATCTCTTGAAGATTTTGTTCTGCCTTTTTAGTTTCTTTTCTATGTTTTTGACAGTTTGGGTTAGTTCTATATTTTGGTCCTCAAGTTCTGAGATTCTTTCTCCTGCTTGGCTGATTCTGCTTTCCATGCTTATCAGTTTGTTATTTATTTCATTCACAGTATTCTTTTCTGCTGTTATCTCAGTTATCAACTCCTTCATATTTTCCTTTTGTTTCTCCTCAATTCTGTTTATTCTGCCTATTAATGTCTTGATATCTGGTTTGTAGTTTGAGACCAGTCATTCTGGGGTCTCTTCATTGTTTGTGTTCCGTTGTCTGTTTTCTCAGTGTTTGGCTCAGAGGAGTCTGTTTGGGACCCGTATTCTTATTTTGGTTTTTCTTCATTTTTGTAGATCCCCCCCCACACTTTTTCCCCTCTCTTCTTTAATTCTGGTTTTCAGGGATGGCAGTGTTGCTTTTATTTCTGTTTGCTCAGTCTCCTATTCTTTCTTATGTGGATCCTCTGGCTTTTTTCAATTCTGAAGCTGGACTGTGGGGTTGGAGGGTGTACTTTTTGCAGTTTTGAGATTTAATTGAGTGGAGAGCTGTGATTCAAAATCTATCTGCAGATCCCAGTATCCACCGACAGGTGTATGGGCACCCTGGAACCTACTTCCCACTGCCTTACAGTCTGTCCATGCAGTGGGGGTATAGGTTTGCTCCCTGGAAGCAAAATGAGGTAAGAAAAAGGAAAGGAATGGAAAAAAGAAGAAGGGGGAGCAAGATGAACGTGGAGAGAGAGAGAAGAGTAAGAGGGAAAACAGACAGACGTACCAAATGACAAAAGAAAAGAGACATAAAGACAGAAATGAGTTGAAAAAAACTAAAACATACAGATAATCATACAAACACACAATCCAAGAACACCTCCCTAATGATGTACTCTTCCCATACATAAACAGGAAGTATAAAGAAAAGAAAGAAAAAAATTAGTAAAGTAACAGAAACAAAGCAAGTACAAAAACATTATCAAAAGAGAAAGAAAAAAAAACAAAACTAAACTAAAAAAACAAAAAATGAGCCAAACAGGCAAAAATAAAAATTAAAAACAAGGAACCCAACTGATTCTGAGGTCGTTCCTGTAGGTCCAATGTCCTTTCAGCTCTGATCTCTAGCTCGCAGTGCAGGCTTATAGGGTTGCTCTCAGCGCAGGCTGATGCACTCACAGCTTGGTTCAGATGCCTCAGGCCTACTGTGGGAGGAGGGTAGATTAGCTCTGGACTCAACTGGCTTGCTGTTTGTCAAGTTTGCCAGTCAGATCTGACCTGTGTCTAACCCAGCATGGGGGTCGGGCTTCTGTGTCTCCCAGTTTGATAAGATTACCTTAGGTCCCAAGTTGGGGGCTGGGTGGGGCTGGGCAGGGCTGGGCAGGTCTCTGCCTGGTCCTGGGACAGAGAAAATGGCTGCAGTTGGCATCTCCTCACCGGGCAGGGGCCTCCTCTCTGTCTCTCCTGATCCTTTCTATCCACTGATCAGATCCGAGGCTCCAGCTGATCCGCTGTAATAGGTGATGGTGTGGACCAGGCACCAGGTGATGAGAACCAGCTGGCTTCAGCAGGATCTTCTCAGGAGAGTCCTACGAATGATCTTGCCAGCTGGTGCTCCAGTCTCAGAGCAGTGGGAACTTGCAGTCACCCTCAGAGGGATCCCCAGGTGATTGAACCCGAGTTTCCCCTCAGACAGACTTTCACTCTCCCACCAGTGCATGCCTGCTCACACAGAGAGTATGGACACTTGCTTTTGTGGCTCACAGTCCGACCTGTCCGGTCACCATCTTAAGCTCTGCCCCCCAATTTTTGTTTATGGTGTGAGGCAAGGGTCCATTTTTATTCTTCTGCATGTGGATATGTATGTTTTCTCAGCACCATTTGTTGAAGAGGCTGTCCTTTCCCTATTGTGTGTTCTTGGCACCATTGTTGAACATCAATTTGCTGTAAATGTGTGCATTTATTTCTGGGTTCTCCATTCTGCTCCTCTGGTCTATATGTCTGTCTTAAGACTAGTACCATATTGTTTTGATTACTATAGCTTTGTAGTATGTTTTGAGATCAAGTAGTGTGTTACCTCCAGCTTTGTTTGTTGCTCAAGATTGTATGGCTATTCAGAGTCTTTTTGTGATACTATATGAATTTTAGGATTGTGTTTTGTATTTCTGTGAAAAATGCCATTGGGATTTTGAAGGGATTGCATTGAATCTGTAGATTGCTTTGGGGTGATGTAAAATTTCTTTTTATTAAAAGTATTGACAAATAATTAATATTAAAGTTAATAAACTTACAGAGTTGTGCAATCACCACAATCTACTTTCACAACATTTCTATCATCCCCAAAAGACGCCTCGTGCCTTTTTGAAGTTAACCCTTGCTACCTCTCCTTGCCTCAGGCAACCACTGATCTGCTTTATAGATTTGCATTTTTTTGAACATTTCCTGTAAATAGAAACATATTCACATTGCGTTTTGTGACTGTTTTTTAAATTTACAAGGTAGGGGAGGAGCCAAAGCTAAGAAACATGACAGCCATAGCTCAACTAACACATGGCGTGGCTAGTGCTTAACAAAGCAATGACCTTTTTTGTATCTTTTTATTGTTGAATAGTGTTCCACTGTATAGATAGACCACATTTTGTTTCTCCCTTCACCAGATGATAAACTTTGGGATTGTTTTGATGTTTTCATTATTGTAAACAATCTTGCTTTAGATATTTCTGTACAGTTTTATATGAAAGCATATAGACATGCTTTCATTTCTCTTGGGCATATACCCAGTAGTGGAATTGCTAAGTGGCATGGCACATTTATGTTTAACTTTTGAGACATTACCAAACTAAATGGGGTAGGGGAGAGTGGGCTGCTGACTAGCACCACTTGCCCTCTCATTCCACCTCTTTCCTGCCTGATGGGGGAAGTGAGGGGCCCACGTGTCCCATCTCATTATGGCTGAGTGGGGTAAGAAGTCTAGCTCCCTGCTGGGCCCTGCTGATACCATGGTTTAGGGAGGAGAGGTAATTTTTCTCTTGGTGTTTGAGTGAATTCGAATGGCTATTAGCAAAAATGTTTTCTGTTCTGCTAGGCCATTCTTTTCCTGATTCTTTGGCTAAAGAAAGTAAGCTTTACTTCAGGCCTTTTTTTGTTTGGCCTGTTGCTGGTTCTGGGTTGCAGGCATCTCTCATGTCTCACCTGGGATATATGAGAAGCAAAAGAAAACCTATATGAGAGTCTTAGCCTCTATTTTTTCTTCTTTCTACCTTAGAGATATTCCTGCATTTGTTGATTGTGTTACGTTCTGGGTATTTGGGTTGTAAGAGGGGGACTGGTGATGAATGAGGTACTCCATTTTGACCCTCTTTGAAAATCTTCACTAATATCAGATGTGACTAAGTTCTGGCTGATGGAAACTACTAAGAGGAAGTGAAGTGCCATTTCAGGCGTGGTCCATAAACACCTTGTCTGTTATCCTCCATGTTCTCTCTTCTGTCTGCTGACTGGATGTTTAGGTGTTAGTTAGTCAGGTGGTGAGAGAGGAGAGGCTTGGGAAAACAAAGTGTATTATACTTACAGGCCCTAGAGACAGGAGGCAAAGCACAGTATGCAGGACTGCATGGGAAAGACACCAGCATGGTCAGGAGGCAGAAGACAATAGCAATTAGACTAGAGTCTGTATCGGGGTTTCTGTGTGGGAAGGGTGAAGCAGAGCAGGGTGGACAGAATAGCACTGGCCAGTTTGAATAATTTAGGCAGGTTCTAAGCTATAGGGGTGGTCCCCAGTTGCTTGGAACCTGGCCCTGGATGATTAAAGCAGAGGAATATTGTCTTCTGGGTGTACTGGCTCCATAGAGAGGTCTGGGTCTAGATTGGCTAGTTTGCATACCAATGGATGCTTCTGGCTGAGCTCTTGCTGTCTCTAAGAATTAGCTGGCCCTGGGAGGGACAGTCTCTCCTCAGTCAGAAAGGTTTTTTTAAGATGTCATCATGATATACACAATATCTATTTCTCTCTCTCTCTCTCTCTCTCTTTGTGTATGTGTGTGTATGTATGTATATATATATATATGTGTATATATTATATATAGTACAGCAGAGTATCCAATAGAGAGGACTGAAGCCACAGGTGATGATAGATGTACAAGATTGAAAGAACCTGGGTTTCTGAATGACTGTGTGGAGTAAATCTACTCTCACCACTGAGGTTTTGGAATTCTTTGTACAGACACTTAGCCTACTTTGACTTTATAGCAAGAGTTATTGCTTACATTTTCCTCTTTGCTTTTTCTTATATTCCTTTTAAGGCTAAACTCAAGTTCTGTCTTCCTTAAACAACTTTTCTTAATTCTGTCATTCACTTATTTAAAATCCTACAGCATTGCAAGTTTAACTTTATAATCCTTTTGTATTGTCCTCCAGTTATTTCATGGGTTAATAATAACCCTGCTTTGTAAGCTTCTAAAAGAAAGGGACCATATTCCTCTCACCTACCAGTTCAGAGGGATGCTGAATAAATGCATATTAAATTTGTTCTTTGAAGCGTTGATGTGCCTGAATAATTAAACCATACAGAAATATGATGAAATGAAATTATCATTATTAAATTTATTTTTCTTAGACTTTGAGGGTGTTTCTGTACTATTCTCCTGAAAACTTTTTTATTTCCTTGATGAATCCATCATATTCTTTATGGCAGAATTTTCATACCTTTTTACCCATGACTCATATTAAGTAATATAGTTTGCAAGTTTTGCATTATACACACATACACACAACTGGAATAAAAGTTTCATGTAACAATACTTAAACTGTAATTACTATCATTATGTGCAGTGCCCTCTGATATTTTCTGGTTCTGGTCACAACCCATTAAATTGTTTCTATGACTCACTCATTGGTTGTGACTTGTAGTTTGAAAAATGTTGCTTTATTGTTGGTTGAAGGTTTAAGGGGTGAAGCAGCTCAAATTGAGCTCTAACTGAGGGAGTGGAGCATGTTAGCTTTTGCTTCTGAAACTTTAAGTGTGGACTTGTTGTAAATGCAATAAGTGCAGTGTAAAAGATAAAGAGGCCATGGTTTATCCATGTCTGAGAAAACCCTTTTGTTGTCTCTGTGATCCTTAGGCCTTATTTATTTATTTATTTTTATTAACATCTTCTGGGGGTACTTGTTAAAGAAGATCCATGAGTCCCATTCCAGACCTATGAAATTAAAATCACTTTCTGAGGCTCTTGGAATCTGTATTTCAACAAGCTCTGTAAGTCTGAAGTTTGGTAACTTTTTTTTATACAGAGAGCTTCAGGTCTTGAGTGAGGCCAAATTCTTGGTATGTGTGCTAGACACAATAATTGTTTTTTCTTGAAAAATTCTGATTACATTTATTTATTAAACTTTTGAATTCTTACTCTTATACCTTTAAAAAATTTATTTTATTTCTCATCCTTCTGTCTGTTAAATTATTCATCATATCTTTGTGCTAGTTTTAAGTTACTGTTTCTAATATTATACCAATAATTATGTCAATTTATAATATGTAATTTTAACTTTTTAAATATTATTTAAAATTTTTTGGTTACTATTTTATGAACTTTATTTTTATTTCTTCCTCCTAATTTTTATTTTCTATTTTTGGTTTCATTCTTACTTTAAAATTCCTGTTTTATACTTTTTAGCTTGTCATTTGCTTTTAAGAGTATTCAGTTATCTTTAAAATTTTAAAAGTTTGTTTTTTTCTTTTGCTGACAAATATTTCTTTTTAAAAAAAATAAACTGTAATTTATTTTAAAGTGCCTTTAAAATGACCAACAGGAAACACAATCACAAGACTGTCAGCTGAGTGAATGGCCCCATTCCTTCAGCATGGTAGATGTGTAGATTTTTAAAATAATGGCTCCTCAATGATTTAGGCCTCTCTCGATTTGTGTAGTTTCTTCCCACATTGACTGGTCATGTGACTTGCTTTGGCCAATGGGACATCAGCAAATATTGCTCAAGTAGAAGCTTCATTAAGTACTTGTGACCTGGAAAAGTGTAAGAACTTAGGCTATCTTGATGGAGGAGATATTGGAGGATAAATGAGACATGCTGACCAGCAAGCCCCAGTCGAGTGCCTGCCATGCTAATGAGGCTATTTTGTACTGTCCATCCCTACTGAGTCCCAGATGATTGCAGCCACATGAGTGGTCCCAGGAGAAACCAACAGAGTATATATGCTCAGCTGAGGGGATCCCCACTTGCAGAATCATGAGCAGATTCATTTTGTTCTAAGATACATAATTTTGGAGTGGTTTGTTATGAAGCAGTAACTGAAACAAACATTGATATTCTTAATTAGGTGATACTGTAACAAAACCCGGAAATATGTGGCATTGGTTTTGGGACTGAGTGGCAGTTGAGGGCTGGTAAAGTGGTGAGGGGTTTGTTGGCAGAGGCTGGACAAATGGCACAAATCTGCTAATGCTTACCAGAGAGGTGGTAAAGAAACTGTTACTGGAGACTAGAATGAGGGTGACCCATGTTTTTGTTGTTGTTGTTGTTTTTTTTGTTTGTTTGTTTTTTGGCTGAGGCAGAAGGATCGCCAGAGTCCAGCAGACCTATGTTTTATGGTACTGAAACAATGAAAAAAAAAACCTGTCACCTGTAGTGGCTTGAAAAATAGAAGATATACCTAATGAACTTATGGATGAGGCTAAGGAGATTTCCAGGCAGAATATTGAAATTGGCTTCCTATAGCCTTGTGTAAGGTATGGAAAGATAGAAATGAACTTAAAGCAGCAATTAGAGGAAATACTGTGTGTGTGTCTAGGACTTTCTGGGTTGGAAAAGAAAACTGTTCATTCCTAGTTTCCAGCAGGCAAAAGATTCTCAAAGTAAGAAATGGCCTGGGGTAGAGATTAAAGCGGGACTGGAAGACTCTTAGTTAAGACCTCAGAAAGATTTAAGGTGGTTAGTAGTAATTTTTAGTTAGACAAAATAGCTTGTGAGACTCTTAAGGGCTCTGTGATAGAGCAGCCTGATGCTTCCAAAGTAGAGAAAGACCTGGTTCAGAAAGGTATGGATGTAGTTTTGGGGAAAATGGAATGAACCTCAATTAGATTAATAGGATGTCTGTAGAGTTTTAAGGGAGTTGAATTGCTTGTACTAAAAGGGATGGCTAGTTTAAAAAGAGGCTTCTGGGTCACCAACTTACTATGAAGGTTAGTATTTATTTCAGTAAGGAGCCAAAAGCCCAGAGCTACGAGTCATGTAAACCAATAGATTAGAGAACTACTCCAGAGAGCAAAAACTGAGTAGGAGGCCTTGACGACATGTGCAACTGGAGCTTAAACTTTCTATGGACAGGTGACTTCTATGTTTCTCCCATTGCCTTTTCAACTCTTTTGTGGTTATCTTGTTCTTGTTTTTCCACTGTGTTGGGTGTTTGGGGGACAGATATTTTGACTTTTTACTTCATAAATCTCTGATTTGAGATGGGTACGCTCAAGCTGCACCCTAGGGTCCTCTTCCTCTTCCATACTTGGACCTGATACACATTACAAGTTAATGGATTTTTATTCTATTGCAGAAGTCTGAGGAGACTTTGGGGTTCTTGGGAAGTGTTGTGCATGTTTTGTGTGTGAGAGGGATGTGAGTCATTGGAGCCAAGGGTAGAGCTTTGGTAGATTGTTGCATGAATGTTACCTCCCCCCATCTAAGACCCTAGAATCGTGCCTTTAGGTACCTGAGCTCTGAATCATCCCCTCCTGCACTGATTCTTGACATGGCCATATGATTCCCTTTGGCTGGTGGAATATGAGCAAATATGCAACAGAGGCTTGTTAGATGCTTATACAACGGAGCTTGTGCTCCTGTAGCAATACTGCCTCCATCACTGCAGCTGCCTGAGTGATCCCAGCCAGATGGACTGACTAAATACCCAGCTGAGCATAGCCTAAGCTGTAGAATCATGAGCCAATAAATGATTTTAAGTTCTGGAGTGGTTTGTTTTATAGTGGTCAGTAACTAATACAAAGACTGTATGCTTTTGTCCCTTTCCTCTGTCACAATGCTTCTCAATTACTTTTGATAGGCTGTTTGTTTCTTACACATTTTGAGCCCCTCAGTTCTAATAGCTTTGATCCATGTAATTCAGGGGGTCCAGAGATCAAAATTTCTATTGATACTCACGTGTATTGTTACAAGGTAACTGTGTTTGTTTGTTTGTTTCATATGATGCAGCATCAGGTTCAACAATGGGGAGCAAAAGGATCTAAAATCCATGGTATTATCTCCATTGATTTGTTCACAGATATGATATAAATGATGTGAATAGGTTGCTATACCACTGTGTCTGTTGGGGATTTTGGCATCTTTGGAATTACATGCTTCTAGGGAAATCATTCATGCAGCCTCATGAAAACCTTGGTATTTGTTAAACTACTTCCTTTCTGTTGCTACACACCTTACTATGAACTTTTTTTTTAGGCTAGAAAGACACGTCAGAGAGAAAAATGGTTTCTTCTGAGCAAAAAGGACTTATCAGTGACTAAGAAAGCCTTATTCAGTTTTATGAGGAAGTTAAAGATTTGCTAGTATTTAGATTATCTTGGTGTGGCCTTTCCATGACTTGCATTACATATAGCAGTCTGTCATCTTGTTAATATGTAGATTTGTTTATATAAATTTTCCATTTCATTAATTATGTATGATCTATTTCTGATATGATTAATTAGAACTATAAATTCGAATAGCTCCCTCAAAATCTGTTTTATTAGCTAGGAAAACACCATACACATATTTAATGATAGTGTTTTATAGTTATTGCATTGAACCAGAAAGTTTGCAGATAGGAACCTTGCAATCTAGTTGTAGTGATTTGAATTACAAGGATGCTTAAATACTAATGAACTTGTTAAAGGAGAAACAAAATTTTAAAATGTTAGTAATAAAAGAATATAAAAATCAGATGCTTTTCTCCTTTAAAAACAATACATTGCTTAGTTCTTATATAAAAGTATTGTATATTAATTGGCAAAAACTTAGAAAATATAGAAAAATACCCCAACTAAAAACAATATGCACTACCTTCTAGAATTAGTTATTTTTAAGATGTTACTATATAATAGTAATAGCAAAAAGTATTGAATGATCACTATATTCAAGTCATTATTGTATCACTTTACATATATTCATTTATTTAATATTCCCCACAATTATATGATGAAGGGACTATTAGTAACCCATTTTACAGATGAAGAAACAGGATCAGAGAGATTGAATATTTTATTGGTGATTACATAGATTTAAGCCCAAGCTTCTGATTTCAAAGTTTGCATTTCTAAACATTATAAATTCTTCACCTTCTTTTCTGCCCACTTTCTTCCTCCCTCCCTCCCTCCCTCTCTCTCCCTCTCTCCCTTTCTCCCTCTCATCCTCCTTCCTTCCCTCCCTCTGTCCCTGCTTTCTTTCCTTCCTTCTTCTTCCATTCTTCTCTTCTTTATTCCCTTTCATCCTTTCCTAAATTGGATCAGACACTTTTTTTCTTTTTCATGTATCACATTTTTCACCTAATTTACTTGGCAAACATATCCAAATATATGTATTTCCACAATGTGATTTTTAATCATCTTTCATATCTGTATGGTTTGAAATGGAGTATTTCTCTCACATAAAGAGTACTTACTACTCATACCCCTTGTGAGGGTTACTTTTAGGTGTCAATTTGACTGGATTAAGAGATACCATCACTAAACCATGGTTTAATCAGTTTCCTCTTATTGGTATTGAGGTTGGCCCAGTTATTCACTGGATCTTAGCTGAAAGACCAAGAAGCTATTCAGTTATTCACTATTATAAGTAATGTATTATGAGCTTCTTTATACACATACCTTTGCACATAATTTTGATTATTTAAGGACAGCTTTTAAAATGTGACATTTCTAAGTCTGAGGATAAGATCATTTTAAAGACTTTAATGTATTTTGACAAATTACCCCGTGGATAGTTTGTAAACATTTTCATTCCTACAAGTAATGTATGAAAGTACCTGTGATGTCCAAGGCCAGAAGAAGGGTATACCAGCTCCAGAAGGGAGAGAGAGGATTCACCTGTCTTCTGTCTCTTTTCTAACTGGGTCTTCAGCTAATTGGATGGGGCCTACCCATTGGGTGAGGGTGGATCTTTCTTACTCAGGCCACAGATTCAAATGCCTGTCTTCTGGAAACACCCATAGAGACTTACTCAGAAATAATGCTTTCTTAGCTATCTTTTATTCCAGTCAAATTGACACCTAAAATTAAGCATCACAAGAGGTATGAGTAGTAAGTAATCTCTTTTTGTGAGAGAAATGCTCCTTTTCTGACTTAAAGCTTTGTACAGACCTGGGTATGTTATAGTCTATTTTATAATGCACACCAAGTGAGACAAATCCGAGAACTCTAGAAGTCATGCAAATGATAGAGACCCCTGAATAGCAAAGGAAGAAAGATGGCATTCTAGAGCATTTTGCGCACTTTCTTTCAAAGGTGTGGCATCTAATAATAATTTTGTAATCAGAATGGACATTCATTTTAACAGTATTCATGCTTCTTGGCCAATGCTGCAACATTAAAAAGTTTTAAGCCAACAGTACTATATTAGTTTCTTTTCTGTTATTTTTTAAACATAAATTTCCCCCCAATCATGTCTCCACATAAATGTGTCTAAGGAATATTGTTGGTTCCTCATGGTTGCTACTGGGGACCAGCTCACTTAAAAGCATAAAATTTGAAATTTAAACATTGTAGATTGAATATAGCCAGTGTGGGTGGTGCTTTTAATAGGGATGAAAAAGTTGAGAGCATTGCTCCCAAAGAAGTGAGGTTAAAACCAGGCTTTTTGGGTAGAGCAGGCAGTGAATTATAGTCTGTGGAATTTTTAAAAGTTAAAAACAGAATAAAAAATGTATAGATTTATTGATTGATGACTTCAGTTAAATCTTACAAGGCAAGAAATCTATTGTGACTCTGTTTAATTCTCTAGGGGAGTTTTATTTTCCTAAATCAAAACATAAATTCTCTCAAAACTGTCATAGAATTTGAAGTTAGACACAAGCTGAGGATTTAGGAAACCTTGACAGTAATATTTGTTTGTAGGAGGGATAAAAATCCTTCAGCATAGTATATGCTTAGAGAAAACATGAAAACCCAAGTTTGGTGTTATACTTGTTTCAAAAGTAGGTTCAATATTGACTATTTGTAGCTTTAGCATAATTTAACATCCCTTGAAATCTGCTAACTTATATTGTCTTTCTTAGGGTAAACTATATAGTACTTAAGTCAGAGCAAAGCATGCAAAATAAATACATATTCATTGTAAAAAACAATATATACAATATGTGAAATGTAACTGAGAAAAAAAAGGGAGAGAAAAAGGAAATAATCTCGTCAACTAGAACTAAGAACTGTTACATTTCTTATGTATATCTTTTTGCATGTATGTTAAAAAGAAAATTTAAAGCATAATAAGTATAACATTTTAATAGGCATTTATAATTAAATGTTTGTACACGTTAAATTTTTTATAATTAATTAATTTATTAATTTTTAATAGGTTTTGGGGTTAGAGATAGTTTTGCTCTGGGCTTTAAGTGTACCTGCTACCCCTGCTGATGCACATTGTACCTGATAGGTGATTTTTTACCCTTTACCCCTTCTCCCTTCCCCCTTCTGAATCTCCAGTGTCCATTATATTAATACCATTCTCTATATCTTTGCATATCCTTAGTTTAGCTCCCATTTATAAGTGAGAACATGCAGTGTTTGGTTTTCTGTTCCTGGGTTAGGTCACATAGGATGATATTCTTCAGTTCCATCCAAGTTGCTGCAGAATATATTATTTAATTCTCTTTGGTAGCTGAATAGATTTCTATGGTATATATATATATGCATTTTCATTTTCATTATCCATCGATTGGTTGATGGGCATTTGGGTTGATTCCACACCTCTGCAATTGTGAATTGTGCAGCAATGAACATGCAGGTGCAGGAGTCTTTCTTCTTCTTCTTCTTATTTTTATATAACCACCTCTGTTCTTTTGGGGTAGATGCCTAGTAATGGGATTGCTGGATCACATGGTAGATCTATTTTTAGTTTTTTGAGAAACCTTCATACCACTTTCCACAGAAGTTGTACTAATTTACTAATTAATTTATAGAAGCAGAATAATTGAGGTCCAAAATAAAAGCATACCAATTTGACTTGCTTGAAAGAAGTGAAACAGTCCACCAAAAATTTAGAAATGAGGGGTGGAATTTTCTGCCCATAGACTTCCAGTTTAGTGTTTAAAATGAGAAATGTACAGGGCAATATGTCAAGATTTAATTTTTCTTAAATCTTGTGGAAAGAATATAGAGGTTGATTGTGTTTACCTTTATTCTGTTGTTGCTACTATCCTCAGTATCATCCCTTTTGTTGACTGCTACTCTGTATCACATACTGTAATGTTTCATGTGCATCTCATTTAATTCTTATAGCAGCCGTATGAGGTTGGTGTTATTTCAGTCCCCATTTTATAGATGAAAAAATGAGACCTAGAAAAGTTAAATCATTTGTTTAAGGTAACATGCTATTAGGAAGATGGAAACAAGATTTGAACATAGTTTTATGTCTTTAGAGCAAGGATTAGTCAAAAGACTTCAAGTTTGATTTTTAACCTTAGTGGTCCAAAGTAGAGACAGAGAATAGATTGAGTGTAAATGCGAGTTTTTGAAGAAAAGGCAGTCAGAGCAGCTGTTGAACTTGTTTTCTTCTTTGTTAGTAATCCCAATGAGTATCTCTGTTCTCTTCCTTACTCCTGGAAAGAAATCTCTTTGAGTATAATAAGGAATATCTGATATAGTCACACACTTTGATATACAGGTAGAAACTTCTAGATTGAATATTCTCTGAGATTTCTGATTTCTTTCTTTTTTTTTTTTTGAAAGCAGGACTTATTGAGAGGACAGAGAAGTTCCCACACTGGGTGGGGACCCAAAGGTGTTGCCCCTCTCTGAGATTTCTTAACTTAAAATTTTATTATTTTAAGTTGGTTATAATTATGATATAGTTTCTAGGAATCCTAGGATTTAAAATATTAACAATAAGAAAACATAGATTTTTGTGATCATATCAGATTATCAAAGTTTATTGCTTCTTTTTGGAGTTGAGGTCTCCTTTTTTGTCATTCAGATTGGCGTGCAGTGTGGCACAATCACAGCTCACCACAGCCTCAACCTCCTGAGCTCAGGTGATCCTTCCACTTTAGCCGTCAAGTAGCTGGGACTATAGGTGCATGCCACCATGCCTAGCTAATTTGTTTTTATTTTTTTGTAGAGACAAGCTCTCCCTACGTTGTCTAGGCTGGTCTCAAACTCCTAGGCTCAAGCAGTCCTCCTGCCTCAGCCTCCCAAAGTGCTAATATTAAAGGTGTGAGTCACTGTGCCTGGCCATGGCTTATAATTTTGATTCGACACATATAACTTTGATTTGAAAAGATTGTTTGCTCTGACTGAAGTATGCATTGCTATTCTGCAAGGAAGAGCGAGATGGAAAATTTCTAAGTAATAACATGGTTTACTAATTTTTCTAAAATTATACCATTTAAATTAGGTTTTCTTAATTTGCCATATAAAAATTTATTTTTATGATGATTGCATTATTTTTCTTCTTAAAAATAGTTTTAGAAAACTCAGAAAGCAAAGTATTTTTTTTCTTTTTAATAATTTTTTAAATTGAAGTACAAAGAACTATGGCTTTATAGTGCTATAGGAACAGCTTCCCAATTCAAGTATATTTTTTAAATTTTGAAGTTGTGGGGTACAATTCAGGATTAGGTATATAAATGGTCATTGTGTAGGCAAAGTTTGGGCCTCACTTTGGTCCCCACTTCACCTGCTTTGAGAGCAGATACCTTTGTTGATAAGGTGTACCCTCCCTGCCTACCTCCCCTGGCAGTTTCCCACTACTGCCAATCACTTTCTTATAGTACTATGATAATTGTTCAGGATCCACTTATGGGTGACAACATGAGGTATTTCTTTGCTTCTGTGAAAGATCACTCAGTATTATAGACTCTAAGTCCATCCAAGTTGCTACGAAGTTCATAATTTTGTCCTTTGTGACTAATATTCCATCGTGTATATGTACCACATTTTAAAAATCCAGACACTTTTTTTTAAGAGGATTGAAAAAGATTTATTATCAACATGCTAAAATAATCAAAGCAGAGGGGTATTATACATATTAGACAAAAATATAATTCAAAGTAAAAACATTAAAAAGGATAACAAATGATATATTGATAAATGGTACAGCACTTTAGGATGCAAGAATTCAGACACATTTTTATGGTGCGTTATTCATATTCATACATGAACAATATCGATAGTTATTGTATAGTGTTGTGATTATCATTATTTCATTATGGGTAATAATCAAGCAGTATTCAGTTCTTCCTAATGCTAAATTGCCTAATTGATGAGACGTAAAGAATTTCTTACTGTGTTTACTCTTCGAGAATATATTTTCATTGTAAGAGATATATAGAATGTTTAGATAATGTATATTGCTAGGATACATCGTATTTAAAAATACTTTTATAAATCTTTAATCTTTTAAACTTTAAAGTATAGAAATTTTATTTTTCAGCCACATTTCTGGAATTAGGCATTCAAAAGTGGTTAAGATGTGATTCCTGCAACTGACATGCTTACATTTGAGTAAAAGAGTCACTACTACTATTAACTAAGGAGAGGAATATAGGAGTATATTTGGGGGCTGTTGTGGATGGAATAGGATTTGTTTTGGGCATGTTAATTTGGGGAATCTGTGTGTATTTCACTAATTGATTTTTTATTCTTTCCATTAAAATGTATTAATTACTTGCAAAGTGCCCAGCTCTCAAGAACATAATAAATCATCTGTCCTCTAAACCCTTATAGATGCTTAGAAAGAGAGACAAAGGAATCACTGTAATGCACATAAATATGCTATGATAGAAATAATCACAGAGTGTTATGAGAAACTTGGGATTTTTTATCACTTAACTGAGATTGAGAGTGGGAATAATAATAAGAATATGGGGAGTGTTAGGAAAGAATTCCTGTTAGGTTCCCTCATGGAATTCAAGTTTTGTTTTGAAGTATGAGTTAGTCAGATGATGGGAAGATGGGAATAAGGGGGAAACACTTCAGGCAGAAATATTTGTGTATTTGGCACCTTGGAGGTGTGAGAAAATGACCCAAGGGGTACTACTTAGGTGGTTGAGCTTATGTAAGTGGGTATTGAGAGGGTCTTGAAGATCATGTGTATCTTTTATTTATTTTTAAGATGTGGGGTACAATTCAGGGTTAGGTATACAAATGCTCATTATGCTGGTACCCTTGTTGATGAGGTATGCACCTCCCTCCCCTGGCAGTTTCCCTCAGCTGCCAGTCCTATCCCCACTCCCTGGCAGTTTCCTACTACTGCCAATCCCTTTCTTATAGTATTATGATAATTGTTCAGGGTCCTCTTATGAGTGAGAACACATGGTACTCTGTACTTTGTTTCTGTGATAGACTACTGAGCATTACTGACTCTAAATCCACCCAAGATGCTGTGAAGTCCATGTTGTCCTTCTTTATGGCTGCATAATATGCCATTGTATATACGTATCACATTTTTTTAATCCATTCCAGCTTCAATGGGCAATATGGTTGATTTTTATCTTCAAGACAGTCTTTAGAGTAAAGTAAAGGTAGGGAGAGCTAGTAAGGATTTCAAGCAGGGAAATGACTTGATCAGATGAGATGCCCAGCAATCATCTGGAAATACATGCTTGAAGCTGGGAAAAGCAGTTAGTTGGATTTGAGTATAAATTTAGCTAGATTGCTACAGTAATGTATAAAAAAATGCTTCTTGCTTAGGTGCAAAGATAAGTAAACAAAAGTCACATTTCAGTATGCTAAGAGTTGTATGAAATGCTATGGATTGAGTATAGAGGAGGAGGAAGTGGCTTGGGACTGTTCATTTAGGAATCGTGAAGATATGGGTGGTATTTGAAATTGGGAATATTGTGTGGTTTTCTAGAGAGATAATTTAAAAACAGAGATGAACAAACTACAGGTAGAATTCTAGGAAAAAGCAACTTTCATAGGATAGTGGTTGAAGAAGACTCATCTAAAGCCATGATTTTAACACTGGATTGTAACCCATAAGTGGGTTGCAAAGTCAATAGAGTGGATGTAAAATCAATATGGTTGGTAATAGGTACAATATTAATAACACAGATTAGGAGAAAATAGAAAATGTCAGTGTGTGTGTAGTAAAGCTAATTACTGTTTTATGATTTTTTAATTTCAATGTTGGTGCAATGCATTTCTTATTATGGGTTGTGATCACAAACTTTTAAAAAACACCAATAAAAGAAACTAAAGAAGATAAGTCAGAAATAATTAAATCACCATTGTTCTTCACCATTCTGGAGGCAAGGAAAAGTGAACACTGTGAAAGTGCAATAGGAAAGAGGTTTTCTCTTTATGGTCTGGAGTGCAGATGGTTTCCCCACAGGTTAACTTTACTGCATCCTTTACATAGAAGGACTATTGCAAAGAAAAAGAGAAGAGGACCTGTAAATGCTCAACTCAAATAGGGAGAGAAAGAGGGAGATAGAGAATATGATTGAGCAATATAAATGACAGAAAATTAACCCTTGTAGAAGCTCTAACCCTACCATTGTGATGACAACAGTTCTATTCCCTAGCAACATGGCTCAGCAAAATCCCTGGACTTAATCCTACTGCATCAGTTCTGTTCCTCACTAGGAATAAAGCCTAAGAAGTTGGGGAAAGGTTACAGAACTGCTTCTAGTTAAAATTATGATATAGTGATATTAGAAGTTGATAATAAAAGTTACAGAGAGGTTAACTGTGAGCCAAGAATGATCATATCATAAGGACTTTAAATGAATGATCTCACCAAATAAGTGCAGCTAACTCTTGAACAATGCAGGAGTTAGGGGTGCCAACCTCTATGCAGTCAACAATCCATGTAAAACTTTTGACTCTCCAAAAACTTAACTTCTGATAGTCTACTGTTGACCAGAAGTCTTACCAATAACATAGTTGACTAACATATGTTTTTTTATGCTGTATGTATTATATACTATATTCTTTCAATAAGGTAAACTAAAGAAAAGAAAATGTTATTAAGGATTTCCGCTTATTCATTAAGTGGAATAGATCATCATAAAGGTCTTCCTCCTCCTTGGTTTTGCATTGAGTAGGCTGAGGAGGAGGAGAAAGAGGAGTGTTTGTTTTTGCTGCCTTAGGGTGGAAGAGGTGGAGGAGAGGCAGTACACTTGGTATACCTTTTATTGATAAAGATCTATGTTTAAGTGGATCTGTGCAGTTCAAACCTGTGTTTTTCAAGGGTCTACTGTATTTTTAAAGCCTTGAACAGTGTCTTGCATGTGGTAAGCACTTAGTATGTCTGGCTGTTACTATTAGAACTGTGCACATGGTCAGCTCTCAGTAGGCATTTGCTATTATTATTATTATTATTATTAAATTATTCATTAGGTAATAGTTACTAATTATCACCATTTTACTATTAAAGAAAGACAATAAAGTTAAGTAATTTGTTCAAGATCATATAGCTAGTAGTTGTTTCTTTCTGAACTGAAGGTGAGAGACTGATTAGTATAGATATATTGTGAGTTATATGATAAATGGTCCTTGAAATATGATGATGAAGGAGAGGAAAGATGTGCCATAAGAGAAAGATATTATGGTTTATCTTGGTGACTGGTTGGATATGAAGTAAGATGATAACTAAGATTTTAAGCTGGTTTACTAGGGAAATGGTAAATAGGATATAAGAACATAAGGAAGAAAACTTTTAATTTGGTAGGAAATGATGACAAATTCCATTTTATTCCTGTTGAAATTTATGTCTAATAATCAGGTAAAATGACCAGCAGGGAATTTAAAACTAGGAGATTTAGACATTATCACATACAGGAGTTGGTAGAAGCTCTGGGAATATTTGGAATGTCCAAGGATAATCAATATTCTTTGGTTACGAAAACCTTAGTAGTCAAAAATAATGTCATGGTAATAGCCTCCACACAGAATTTTGACATCATTGCCCATGTTTGCTTTGTGGGCAATCTACACATAATTTTAGGAATCTTCAAAAAGTCATGAGTTACTGTTGTCCCAGGGTCTGGTAGTGGCTGGCTTTCACTGTTTTTCTCACTTCTGCCCTGGTTGCTGTGGTTATGTCTGCACTTGCTGCTGTCATCAGCCTCTCAGTGAAGGCAGAGAGCCTCAGTGTTTTGGCTCTCACCTGTTTCCCTTCACAACAGCAATTGCTGCTTCCCATGGTGGCTTCTCATAGAGTCAATAGTGAAAAAGTTCTCAGCTTTTCTTTTTCTTTTGCCCTTCCATTCTCACCTTAGGCATCAGACTTGTTATCCGTTGGCTTTGTCCGTACCCCTGTCTAAGCGACAGTTATGTTAACTTCATGATTTCCTGATCAAAATTTTGTGCCTATATGATTCCTGACCTTCAGATAAATTCTTACACAAGATGTTTTTTAATTCTTGCTCCATTATAATCCTCAGGCACAGCTAGACTTGTCTAAATCCTAGAATGAAGGCCACTTATTCTGCTCAAACTGGGACTGGGACCCTTGGTACATGCTGTCTTGAGAAAAGAGGGGTCAAGGTGGAAAATTCCTACTTTTTTATTATTATAAAGATTTGGGGTACAATTCAGGGTGGGTATACAAACGCTGATTATGCAGGTACCCTTGTTGATGAGGTGTGCCCCTCCCTCCCCTAGCAGTGTCCCTCAACTGCCAATCCCACCCTCCCCTGACAGTTTCCCACTACTGCCAATCTTTCTATTTATAGTATTATAATTGTTCAAGGTCCTTCATTTTTAAAGATCATTCCATCACCCGTTTCCTTTGCTCCCTTCAGTTCTTCATAAGGGCATTTTTTTGGGAGGTTGATTTGAGATTATTTTCTCTTTTCCCCATATGGAACAATGATGTGTACTATGGGGAATTAGATTGTATCTGAATATTCTATTGGGAAGTTTGACTCATTTCTTTATCATGTTTAAAGATTCTTCTTAAAGCTTTTTATACCTCTTTAGCAAAGATTTGAATATCTAGTGCATGCTCCTTTCAAATAAGTACTGGTAGTTTTTTTTTGTTTTTTGTTTTTGGTTCATCTGTGAAGAATCCCAATGAGCCTTTTTGAAAACTCATCATTTGTAGTTACTTTAGAAGAGCAATTTATCGAAAGATACTATATTAGAAATGTTTTATTGCAATCCACTTGAACTATGAAGTGCAAGGAACCATGAAGATTGAAAAATACAAATGATAGATGTGTCTCTTTCTTCTTATTTTCTAGCCTTCTTTGAATCCTGGTGGGAGCCAGTCATCTGATGTGGTACTTCTGAATCATTGGAAAGTGAGGAATTTTGAAGTACAGCGTGGTGACATTGTGTCATTGGTGTAAGTTATCCAGTAGCATACTATGTTTGTACATAAAGTTATTTATACTTATGTTGATTTAACTGGTAATCCATTGTTAATACCACATTGCCAATTATTGAATTAATGAGTACATTTTAAATACGTGTTTAAAAAAATCAATTTTGAGATGTAACAATGCTATAAACAACAATTTTTTCTTTTATGTTTACATGTGTATCAGTTGACTGATGTATTTGGATTTGGTAAAATGTTTTTAACAAAATGTTGGTAAGAAATTGTTATATTGGTGAGGCAGAATACATGTGTTTGGTCTTACTTTGGAGTGTTTTGGACTTTTATATTTCGGTAAGCAGTGTTTTTGTTATTCCAGTGTTTTGTTAGTTTGTGTAGCTAAAACGTATTTCTACAAGTTGATAATTATGTCATGAAATTCAGTGACATTTATATACATGAGTTTAACTGAAAAAGAAAAATTGAGACTGGTGCAAGAGGCTTCTGCTTAAGACCAAAAGGTGGCACTGTTTCTCTGTTAAAATATTATGACTGGTCAGGAAAAATATTTGATTCCAGTTTTAATGTAGAAAAGGAATGTCAAAGTGTGCGTAACTGACACAATGATAGAATACATAGTCCTAGTACTTGCTTGAATGGTTTAGATTTGAGATTTTTTGTTAGTTTGTTTTAAAAGTAAATTCACACTGGGAAGACTGCAGCTGAACTTGCTTAATGTCTTCTGGTTTCAGCTACTTATAAAAATATTTTAGTATAATTTCCTGTTATGCCAGTTAGTGCACTGAAGTAGCCAGATGTAGTAGTGTTACTACCACCATTTGTTTTAGCAGTAGTAAAACCTTCTGTTGGGTGAAGACTTTTCCAATTTATATTTCTGATTCTTGAATTGGAATGATTTTTTCTTATTGGATGATAATTTATAATTGTTTGGTAAAAGCAAAACATTATCTATTTGTTCATACTTTGGCTAGTGCTTTGTGGAAATAGATATTCTAGAAATGTGTTTCTTCAAGACTATTCTACCAGGATTCATCTGAAAACATGTTAACCAAGTCTGGTTAGTAATTAATGAAATAAATTCAAGTGAGATTTTGTATGGCAGACATCCAAAGATAGGGATTAAATGCTTCTCAGGGTTTGAGTGCTTTCTTTAATATTAACCTACTCTTTGGAGTGTACTTTTATTTTGTCATTCAGAGTACTATTTTTGCAACCTCCTTAACAACCTTTTCCATGCTGGATTAGCCTGTTGTATGCTCATTATTCTTCTGCCTTTGGTTTGACAAGGTTACATCCTCACTTAGTCGGTGATGGAGAGGATACCCACCCAAGTGAAAGAGGTCACACGATACACAGACAATTGTGCAGTGTTTTATTTTATTTTTCCATGAGAAACATGCTGTCTCTAAGCAAGTGAATTTCAATAGATAGTTTAAAAAATTTAAAAAGCCTCCTTGAAATTCAGGGTCATATGGGCCCATAAAAGTCCGCTGGCATGTCATGGATTGTGTTAAGGAGAGAACGCTATTCTTTAATGTAAATTTTTAAGTGATTGATATTTATATATAAATTAATTTCAAATTGGGACTGATATAATAAATTATAGCTACTTCAGTTGGGCTGTATTTTTAATGAGTCAATTATGTGCTATATCTTTGTCATGTATAGACAACACACGCTTTTATAATGCTTGTTGCTAACAGGAGCTATTGTTTGATATTATGTTATTTAACAACAAATAATCATCAAGCAATATTGTTGCTTTCTTTGAGATAGAAATAAAAAATCTGGCACTAAATCCTTCTTTAGCATGATATAATACTATAAAAGTCACTCTTCAAAGTATCTTTTTAGTTTTATAATAAAAATGCTTTCTATAGACATATCCTTGTATTTTCCTATAATTTATAGACTACTTCATTTTAAAAGATTGATATTGGTTTGATTAAAGTTTATAGTGCATTTAATTCATATCAAACAGTGTTGAATATTTGCTTTTCTTACAAAATGCATCAGTCTGGTTTTATCACAGATGATAATTGGAACATTAACTCTAAGTTCATGTTATATCTACACTGGAACATCCTCTCTAAGAAGTGTGTGGCTAATACAGAAATGCGTGTCAGAATGTTGAATTTAAAGTGAAATATAAAGTATATTTTGTGATTTTGATTAGAAATTGATATTAATAACAAACTTCATTGATACATAAATAACCTTCAGAAACAAGACAGTATGACCTTTTTATGTTTAAAAATCCTGGAACAGTGTTTTATGTATTCAGAATTTGTGGAAATACAGCATTTCTACTATAATATTATTATGCATTTCTGGAAAATTTGCAGTCTGCAAATTCACACTTAAATTAGTAGGGCTTATGCAACTTTGTAATCAGAACACTAGAAAAAACAATAACAATTTCAATAAAAATACTAACACAGTTTACAAGATGAAATTTCTAATAAATAGACTGTAGTAAAATTAGCATTTTACTTAAAACATAAAGGTGAAGGTAGCTTGATGATAGGCAATATAAGGAAGGGTTGAGGCTATCTGTGGAAACAAGGACAGAGACATTATCATGTTATAAGTAGGGAAAAGCTTGCAAGCTTTGTACGAAATATACTGATACCAGTTTTATGCTCTGCTCATTGTTTTGTGTTCATTTGTTTCATTTATCTAATTTTTTAAAACAAAGACCAGAATAACTTTTCAATAAGCACTTCTAAGAGAAGGGTTGAATGTATGAAAGTGATTCATTCCTACTTTGTTGCCATTAGTGTACTTGGTCTTCAGGTACTCTTACTGATGAGGCAAAGCAATGATCTGGGGAAGAAACATCACATATAAACCAGTGTAACTTTTGCATTACTTGGAAACCTTCTCCCCATTTACCAGTTGCCTATATTAATTCATGTTCTGTTATGTCTATGTTAATTTGTGTTATAGAAACTCATGCAATAGCAGAACAGACTGTCTATTCCTTCAATTGCAAGGAGTTTTGTTTAGGGTTTGTTACCAATGCCATTTCCTAAAGCATAGGAAGGTCTAGGAGAGGGAGGTGGGTACATATTATAATATGTTTCTTTACATCTCTTCATTATCTTTTCCTGTCTCTTTCTTCCTATAAAAAAGTTGATCACAGTGGAGCTGTTGTTAAAACATGCTATTCAGAAATGTTAATTCAATAGATATATTTATTTAATAACTTTACTGGTTGTACAAATATGATTTGCTGTCATCAAGTCCTCAGTATTACTGAGTATATGTAGGTAGAATCATACTCTCTTAGTGGATTTACAAACTAATAGTGGTGATTAAGGTGGATTTTCTATACCTTGGAATTGACTTTTCATTAACCTGTGTCATGGCCTTCTGGCTTAATGTAAGTGGTATTACTTGACAATAATATATCACTTAACAAGTCCATTGAGGCAGAGGTTCTTTCATAATAAAGTTACAAATAATAACATTTAAAAGTGTTTTAACTTTTCTATTTTAAATAAAAGTTGCAAAAATACTATAGGGAGTTCCTGTAAACCCCCTAATATTAACATTATATACAACTATAGTTCAATTATTGAAACCAGGAAATGGGTATCGATACACTATTATTAACTTACCTATAGAACTTACTCAAGTTTTACTAGTTTTCCCACTAATATCTTGTTTTCTGTGCCAAGATTCCATCCAGGATCTTATATTTTATTTTTATTTCTCCTATTTCTCTAGTCTCCTTCTAGAGACAGGGAAAATCTGTGACAGTTCCTCAGTCTTTGTCTCTTATGGTCTTGACATTTTGAAGGCTATCGGCCAGTTATTTTCAAAATGTGCTCAACCTCCATAATTTTTGAGGCCAGTCTCTCTTCAACTGGAGAAGCACTGTTGATGGCAGATGCTAAGCAAGCTGCAACAATGGTAGCCCCTGAATGAGGGAGAAACTCAAGCTAAGTAGACAGCAGGGCTAACTGGAAAGTAGATAAGACAGGGCAGGGGAGAGGGAGATGATAAGGTCTCTCTGTCAGGCACAGGACTTTTTAGTTTCTTGGGACATACACTTGGGTCATGACTAAAAGGTCCATGGCTTCCACCCTTTTTTTTTTTGAGTCAGGGTCTCACTCTTGCTCAGGCTGGATTGCAGTGAGCATGATCACAGCTCACAGCAGCCTTGACTTCCTGGACTCAGGTGATCTTCCCACCTCAGCCTCCTGAGTAGCTGGAACAATAAGCATGTGCCACCACACCTGACTATTTTTAAAATTTTTTGTACACATAAGGTCTCACTATGCTGTCCAGGCTGGTGGTGAACTCTCGAGCTCAAGTGATCCTCCCATCTCAGCCTTCCAAAGTACTGGGATTACAGGGGTGAGCCACTGCCCCCGGCCTCCACTCAGTCAGATTTATAACTGGTGGGAAGCAAGGACGGAGAGCTGTGCCAATGGGGAAAAGGCCATAGTTTATAGTAGAGGTAGAAGGGAAGGAACAAGGTCTGGAGCGCAGATTTCATTATACCAAGCCAGCATTCAATTCTAGACTAGATTAGGGTAAGGAATTTCTCATTTACTGAGAACCCCTACATATAGAGACTGTGTTCAGTACTTTTAGTGTGCCATTTTTATTTAACTATCATAAAAATATCTGGAGACAGTCATGAAACTGAGAATCAGAGCAAGTAGATGGCAAGTAAATAGTAAAGTCAGAATTTGAATCTAGGTCCGTTTAGGATTCTAATCCTATACTGTCTGATACAGTAGGCACCTTTGGTTATTGATCATTTGAAATGTGTCTACTGCCACTTGTTAAAATGATAATGGTTTGGACATATTCAGGCAAGGAAATATACTATTAAAATTCTGCCAGTTTATTTTTTCTTTCTAAATGCACCTATTAGAAAATTTAAAATTACACATGCGACCTATGTTATATTTCTGTTGGACAATACTGTCTTTTTGTTTATATACTGCTGCTTTTTCTGGAGCATGTCTAAGCTGAACTAAGATGAAATCCCAAAGTCTGAGGTGGTAAACACTAAGGTAGTTTCTATGAAGCCAAAATAGACTTCCAAAGATAGGGAAACACTTGATATTAGTGAGAATGTTGGAGTGATCAAGTTTAAAGACAAAAGGAAAAAGACATGCAATCTATGAGGACAAAAAAAATCATAACATTTAAAAAATATTTATTGACTGCTTACTATTTTCTAGCCACTGGGATAACAGGTCTAAATCCTATTTTATTTATCCTTTTTTTTTTTTTTTGGAGTTGGAGTCTCACTCCGTCGCCCAGACTGGAGTGCAGTGGCTCCCGGTCACCACAGCCTCGACCTGCTGGACTCCAGTGATTCTTCCGCCTTGGCCTTCCAAGTAGCTAGAACTACAGGCGCGCACTACCATGCCCAGCTGATTTTTTGATTTATTGTAGAGATGAGGTCTCGCCAAGATGCCCAGGCGGTTCTCGAACCCGTGGGCTCAGGCAATCCACTCACCTTGGCATCCCAAAGCTCAGGATTACAGGCTGAGCACCAAGCCTGGCTCATTCCATTCTTATTATCATTTTTAGATTAATCTTAGTGTTTCATTGCTCTTCTTCCATATCCTTCCGACTTAGGAATATATAATTATTTTGTCCTTAGAATTATCCTCAGGCTCCAGTCCTCTGCATTCAGGCCCTCTCATCAACTGCTTCCCTCCCATCTGTCCAGCATTACCTCCCACTGCTTTTCACCCTATCCCACACTGTCTGGCACAACATACTCATTTCTGCCTTTGTTCATGTAGTTTCCTTTGCCTGGAATGGCTTTCATTTCTTTTCCAGTACTTTTTCTTGATGCCTAACGTAATTCATCCCTTCCAGGAAGACAGCCCTTGTTGATTTTTTTCTTTCCTCAGACTTATATGTATGCACATTTGCCTTATGATATGCTTCGTCTCATACTTTACAAAATGGTTTTGCTTGATTTTTGGTTTGTAATTTCATCATGAAAATCTTGTCTTCTCCACTGCTTATGAAGTATGTAGATTTTGCTTCTGGCTATGATGGAGCAGATTGTAGCAGACAAAAACTCCTGCTGAGAATAGCTAGAAAAGCTTGATTAAAAGAAATCTATATGAAGGCATTGTAAGTTGCCAAGGCAGCCAGGATTTTAGACATTTGTGGGTTCTTGGCAAAAAGAGAGTGCATCTATTAAGAGGCAGAAAAATCAGCAGAGCTTTCTTTGTGAGACTGGGGCACAAAAATTGTGGTTCAGAGCTTCCAAAGCAACCAGAACCTGAGAGGTCAAGATCCCAGAAAGAAGGGAGATGCATCCCTCCTGTCCCTGCCACCTGCCTTTTTTCCTGAGGTATTTGCTGATTATCTGCCAGGGCAAAAGACTAAAAAGTCTCGTAGAAAGCCACCGAAAAGCAAGGCAGACTTCAACAGTTCTTCAATGTTGAGGAAAAAAGTTCATAATCTTTCAAGAAAGATAGGTCTGGTAAACACACCGGTCTCTCAGTCGAACCTTTGGAGGGCTACAAGCTGGGATTAAATGAGCTTTCCAAGCTTTACAAAGACTGCAACCAGCTTGGAGTCAGCTCATGTCCTGTTTGGATTGTGAGGTGATCTGTCCTCATTCTAACTGCTTATCAGAAACCATGGTGAGCCAGGCTCGGTGGCTCAGCCTGTAATCCCGTGCTTTGGAAGGCTGAGGTGAATGGATTGCCTGAGCCCGCGGGTTCGAGACCCGCCTGGGCAACTTGGCGAGACCTCATCTCTACAATAAATCAAAAAATTAGCCAGGCATGGTAGCGCGTGCCTGTAGTTCCAGCTGCTTGGAGGGCTGAGGTGGAAGGATAGCCAGAGCCCAGCAGGTCAAGGCTGCGGTGGCCAGGAGCATGCCACTGCCCTCCAGTCTGGGCGACAGAGTGAGACTCCAACTCAAAAAAAAAAAAAGAAAAAAGAAACCATGGTGAATTCTCTGTAGGAATATATCACCTAGAGCCCCTACAGCTTTTCATACATAATGAATGGCATTCTAACAAAAATTACAGGTGAACTAAGAGGCCAGACCAGGGATAAAACCAGGCAGTATACAATTATATACATGGTGTTGTCCCAGTCATCGACTTGTTTAATCAGTCTCTATTTGAAGGTCATTTAGGTTCTTTCCAATCTTTAGTATTGTGAGTGATCTATAGTTAACATTGTTGTATGTACATCTTTGTACACATATATCTTTAAGATAAATGATATTCTTGCTAACTTGTTTTTATTAAATTTTTTGATCTTTGCCAATCTGATACGTAAAAGTGTTTTGTTTTTAAAGTTTTTATTTATTTTTCTATAACATTAACTGCCTGTTACATCCTTTGTCCATTGTTACATGTGACTGTGGAAAGTAAGAGTGTAGGGTGAGGGCATTTCAGGCAGAGGCATGGAGGCAAAAACAGCATGGTTTGGCCCAGGAACTATAGGGTATTGATGGAGTGTAACGTAGGCAGGGAATGAAGTGATACGAAGGTGAAGAGGTGGGCAGAGGCCATGTCATATGGATGGCCTCTATATCACACTGAAATAAAAATGGTATAGAACCAACTCTGTGATTACAGAAAATTACCTGTGTATGTCTAAATAAAAGACATTTGTTCTTAGTTTACCATTTTACAGCAGATATTAATATAACCACATATTTGTATAGTACTAAATAATTCACCAAACATTTAAGCTTATAAGCTTTTGAATTTATTTTTTATTATCTCTATAGTTCTGAGATATTATTGTTGTGTTAGTACCAAGTTCTGAGATACTGTTGTATTATTACCAAGTTACAGATGAGGCAGTTCAAGTGCAAAGAGGTTCTTTTATTTCTCCAAGGACAAATAGTAAGTAGGAATATTCAAATTAGGGTCTAGGTCTTGGGACTCAGTAAGTTCAAAGTTGTTATTCATTCTGATGTACTTAAGAAATTGAACCTCAATTTCAGCTCTTATGAATACCAGTGAGTCTGGAAAGTAGTTCACAGGAGTAGACTGAATAAAATACATTTTTCAATTAAAAAAAAAAAAGAAATTGAATCTACAGAGGTAAAAATTCAAGCATAGTTGAGTACAAAGGAATGATTACCTTTGGACTGGAGAGTTATTAGGATAGCATCTTTCCAAAACAGTTAAGTGAGTTTCTTTTTCTAATTTTGCATTGAATGTGGATGCTTTGACAGTGATACTTCATTCCTGATGGTTTGATGCAATAAACAAAATGCCTGACTTGTGGTTTGTTTTGTTTGTTTGCCTCTATTAATAACCAGTCATCTAACACAGAGAAAATCCTTTTCTAGGCAGGATCTTCAGGAAACTATAGCCGTTCCTACAGTTCACATTAGACCGAGTGCAATACTCAGCTCAGGTCACTGCCTACAGGTGCGTGTCATTCTTAAGGCATCATATCCTTAGAGAGTTTCTCTTCTTGTTTAGCATAGTAGTGGTCACAGGATAGGCTTTCAGAAAGTACTTCAACCATTGGACTCATTTATGAATGCTAAGAAATTCAGCATCTAAATGGCACCTGATGTAATTTCCAGCATTTCTTTTTTGTGAGGTAAAGGAAGAATGAGTGGCTGTTTCTGTGCTACTGATGGAGGGATTGGCAGATTTGTGACTAACTCTTCTGGACTGAGGAAGATGATGTTGCCTTTTCTGGTTCTGACTTGACATCTTGTTACTCTGCTTTTGTGTGGTGGCATTGCTGCCATTTCAACCACAGTTTCCTCTTTTAGGGTGGAGGAAGCTGACTCATGACACCAGGAAGGCAAGAGAAGTAAAGAGAAAATTAAGACAAAGTCCCACATCAGCAGACAAAACTGTTTTATTGTACCTGATTGTTCTTTCTTTATTAAAAATCAGAGAACTTGAAAGGTTAATAATAACTATTTTAGTATAGTTAATAATGTTGAATGCATACATGTTCTCCATTTTGACTTTGTGAGACATTGTGAGAGACTTTGATTTAAAAGGGGAGATTCTAGCCTGGCGTGGTGGCTCATGCCTATAATCCCAGCACCTTGGGAGGCCGAGGCGAGAGGATTGCCTGAGCCTAGGGTTAGAGACCGGGCTGGGCAAGTAAATGAGACCTTGTCTCTACAATAAATAAAAAAATTAGCTGGTCGTGGTGGTGCGTGCCTGTAGTTCCAGCTATTTGGAAGTCTGAGGTGGAAGGATTGCCTGAGCCCAGCAGGTTGAGGCTGCAGTGACTGACTCAAAGAAAAAAAAAAAAGGTTGGGGGGAGATTCTTATTTATCTGGCCTTTTTTGGGTCAATTTCTTGTAATTGTCAAGATGGATTGAAACACCACATTTTGTATGACTCCAAAGAAATTGTTTTGTAAGTACTCTTATGTAAACTATTTTTAAGTATTCTTATGTAAATTTAAAAGCCTAATAGCATTTTACCCATAGTATTAAACTTCAGTGAAATTTTATAGAATTTAGGGAAACATAGTGAGTAGGAAATAAAAGCAAAAAGTATTTTTACTAAATCATGCACTTTAGAAGCTACCTGATGTGTTGCCTTCATTTCTCAGGTAGACACTAAGATCTAAAGAGATTTTAAGTCCATAATATGTGTTGTGTGTGTGTGTGTATGTGTGTGTGTGTATGTGTGTGTGGGTGTGTGTGTTGGGAGGACCCCAAGACCACTAACAGGTTGAATAGGTGTATTCACTAGGGGGACATAAAGGACTCAGCACATAGTTGTATTTACTGTTATGATATATTACAGTGGAAGGATACAGAGCAAAATCAGCAGAGGGAGAAGGCATGTGGGACAGAATCCGGAGGAAACTAGGTACAGGCTTCCAGAATCCTTTCTCAGTGGAGACATAAACTATGTGCTTCATTCCTCCAGCAAGAGTTGTGTCAGCATGTGTGAAGTGTTCTCAGCCATAGAAACTCATTAGAGGCTTAGTGGCTAGGGTTTTTATTAGGAGCTGATCACATAGGCATCCTCTGCCTAGCATGTGCCAAAACTTCCAAGTACTAGCAGGGAAGCAGGTGCTCAACATAAACTGTCTTATTGTTATAAACAGTTTAGGTATAGTGAATCATTCTTATCAGTTAGGGAGGGTGGGAACCCTCCTAAAATCCAGGTTCCTAGGCACCAGCTAAGGACCAACCTTGCAAGCAAGCCTTTTAAAGGAAAGATAGGCTTGTCAACTTTTTTCTGTAGTGTTTGTGTATACAAGTGTGCACGTGCACACACACATTTAACATATAGTATGCTCTCATTTTAAAATGTTAGCTGTTTTTATTTATTATGGGAATTCTTCACTGATTACTGCTGTTGCTGCTGCTGCTACTACTACTACTACTACTACTTTTAATTGTGGTCTTGTGCATTTCTGTGAGGTAGGTTGAGATGAGGAGACCTAGCCAAAGAGAAGTTCTAACATTTCTAAGTACTTTAACTTAATTGTCAGAGCAGATAACTGAACCTAATGTTAGACTCTTCTGGCAAGCCCACAGAAAAAAAAAGGATTTTTTTTTCTTTCTTGGCCTTTCTAGAGGGCACTGCCAAAATAGGAAATAGGATTAAATGCTTAAGTTAATACCACATTGGAACAATTCACAACTTTTTTTGCTTAACTGTTTTAGTATTCAAGAAGTACTTATTGTCTGTGTAGTTTTTGAGTTCTGGACATGGTGTCATTTAATGTAGCACAGTCCTGTTGGGGTAAAAAAATGATCGTGACTATTTAGCATTCTTAACACATTAAACATTGTTAATCCAAGACTAAACTGATTTATATCAGTACAAGTTTTGGTGAATATAAGTTGGTGCCCCACCCCTGTCCCTACCCATTACCTTTTACTCTCAAATAAGTGAGAAGCATAGTAAGATTTTAGTCAGTATGCTGAGTTTCTACTTGGTCTTCTTATGAACTTTGAGATTTCTTAATATCCAAAAGTGAATTTAACTTTTTACATAATATATGTATTAAAGCAGTTGGATCATTATCTTTGTTATAAGTTGTACTTGAGAATGAATATAACTAAATCACAATTTAAAGAGTGTTATCCCACCCATGCCAGAGACTATTTTATACTTCATAGATTCTGCTGCATGTTACTCTACTGGCTGAAATAGTTTACAAAGTGTATTCACTCTTATTATACTCATTTGGTCCTCATAATAGCCTGTCATGATAGATATTCTGATTTTACAGAAGAGGAAGTTGAGACTGACTTATCTGAGGCTCTGAAGCTTCTAAGTTGGGGATCGAGCTTTTGAGGATGTTAAGCTCTTGAGACATTTTGTACTAAATATCAGCAAGAATTATTTTAGAGAAATCAAATTCTCTATTAGTGAGTGGAAATTATCATTCTTACCAGGCTATCACTAATATGTGTTTGGTTTCTTGTTTTGGATAGTAGACTTATTTATAAGCCTGAATAAGATTATGCTTCTTATGTTGCTTCTCAAATAAAAATAAAGGCTTATAAGTGTTTGAAAGTAGATCTGAGAAGAATCTTATGCATTGTACCAGAAGAAACTATGATGGAATTTGTTGTTATATCTTGGCCTTAGGGATGTCTTTCCAAATATGATACAAAATTCAGAAGCCATAAAAGAAAATTTTGCTTAATGTAATTACATAAAAATAACCACTATAAACAAAGTTAACATAAATGATAAATTGGGAAAAGTGTTACTTTTCATGTGACATAAGGCTAATTTTTCTTATATAGAGAGAACTTTAAAAAATCAAGAAGAGTTATTAGAAGGAGAAATAAAGGAATGCACCACATTTCTTATCAAAGGAAATGCAAATCATTCTTAACTATATACAAAATACTCAATTTCACTCATAAGATACAAAATTTCATCTGTTATACTGGCAGAGCTAAAAAATTTCAACATTCGTTGTGTTGATAGGTGTGAAGAGCCCTGTGCTGTGGCACCTGCCTGTGGTCCCAAGCTCCTCAGGAGGCTGAAGCTGGAGGATCACTTAAGCCCAGGAGTTCGAGGTCACAGTGTGCTATAATCATGCCTATAAATAGCCACTGCACTCCAGCCAGGGAAATGTAGCGAGACCTCGTCTCTAAAAAAAGAAAAAAAAAATGTCTGCCAAAATGGCACCATCATGCATTGCTGGTGGGACTATAAATTGATACAGGCTTCATGAAGAAGGGGCAGTTTTGTATTATCTGTCAAAAAGTACATATTCTTTGATTCAGCAATTCTGATTCCAGCAATTTATCCTATGGGTATACTTGCAGGTATGCAGAATGACATAGATGCAATATATTCATTACACCATTGTTTTAATAGTTGCTGGAGACATAAACTTCCCTTGATATCTATGTTTAGATCTCTTTTCTCTCTTTTTTTCTAAATCAGTTTTACTAGAGACTGGTTTATTGGATATTTCAAAATTGAATCAGCCAGGGTTGTTAGTTGCAAGCGACAGAAGTCTACTCTGGCAAATTTGATCAGAAAAGGAATTTAGTGAGAAAGAATATTGGGTAACCCAGAATCACTAGCCAGGTAGCTAGAAAGCTAGGCTTGGAAAATGGTAGCCAGGGTCAAAGAGCAAAGTCTATATAATGTAAATTCTTTGAAATTTTCTGAAATATCTTTGTGACCTAGTGAAGAATCAATTTTTTTTTTTTTTTTAGTTGGAGTCTCACTCTGTCACACAGACTGGAGTGCAGTGGCCGCTCCCGGCCACTGTAGCCTCGACACGCTGGGCTCCGGTGATCCTTCCGCCTCAGCCTTCCAAGTAGCCGGAACTATAGGCGCGCGCTACCATGCCCAGCTAATTTTTAATTTATTGTAGAGATGAGGTCTCACCAAGTTGCCCAGGCGGGTCTTGAACCCGTGGGCTCAGGCAATCCACTCACCTCAGCCTCCCGAAGCGCTGGGATTACAGACTGAGCCACCGAGCCCGGCTAATATTTTTAATTGCCCCTTGTTTGCTTTAAGGATTATTGGGTGTATATATATATATATAGATATATATATATACACACATATATATATATTCAAGTTTGGTAATTTTGTTATAAAATGTTTCTATATTTTTACTATCTTTTGGTCTGCCTGATCTGTTTTTAATTGTCGTATGTTAAAATTTCTTACTGTAATTTTGGATTAATTTCTCCTTATAATCTTACTAATTTTTGCTGTGTTGTAGGTTCGTGCAATTTTATAATTGTTGCATTTTCTTAATGAGTTGCCTTTTTTTGTGATAGGAAGACTATCAAGGGGGGACTATAACAATGGGGTTTGTAGTAGGGGAGAGACATTGGGCTCTGGATGGGTTACCTTTTTAACCATTATGTAATTTCCTTCTTTATTCCTGTTAAAGCTCTTCTCCCTGCTTTGCCATGTACTAGCTCTTTGGCCTTTAGTCAAGTCATTTAACCCCTCGGTTTCCTTATTGTAAAGAGGGTATAAAACCTACCTTTAAAGTTTCTGTGAAATTCATTGAGAAACTATACAAAGTATCTTACATGTAACAGGTTTTCATGGATTTAGATGGATTCAAAGTACTTTTTTTCCCTTAAGAATTCTGTTTTCTCCTTCCTTCCTCTTCTCTTTTAAAGCATCTAATTTTAAATACTATTTGCCTATAATTGGAAATGTGCTTAAGGGACTAAAATAGTCATCAGGACTTTTTTTTTTTTAAAGTGAGTGAAGGTGATGAAATGTTTGCCTTCCATACCCAGGGTCTAACAATTCAGTAGTGGTTAGTAGAGGTTTATGTTACTATTTTTATATTTTCATTAAGCCTAATGTTTCTAAGTATCTAAGTATCTTTTACATTCTTCAGTATATTAAATAGAGTCTTTCTAAGATAGTTGACGTCTTTGTAAGAGAGATGCAGAAAAAAATTAAATAGTTGAGTCAGTGAAAAAAGGACTAAAGACAACTCTTTTGGAGCCTACTTTTCTAGGACAAATATTTATTAATTTCAGTGGAATGTAGAATTATTAGTAAGTTAGAAGAGTTATTAGTAAGTGTTAAACTTAATATGACATTTATACTACCAAATATATACATAGAGGGTATAAAGAAGTGCCATGTACATTTAAGGAGGCACAAGTATGTACTTACTTTTTTTTTTGAGTTGGAGTCTCACTCTGTCGCCCAGACTGGAGTGCACTGGCCGCTCCCGGCCACCGCAGCCTCAACCTGCTGGGCTCCGGCGATCCTTCCGCCTCAGCCTTCCAAGTAGCTGGAACTACAGGTGCGCGCTACCACGCCCGGCTAATTTTTTTGATTTATTGTAGAGATGAGGTCTCGCCTGCCCAGGTGAGTCTCGAACCTGCGGGCTCAGGCAATCCACTCACCTCAGCCTCCCAAAGCACGGGATTACAGGCTGAGCCACCGAGCCCGGCATAAGTATGTACTTTCAACCACATTTTTTTTTTTTTGAGTTGGATCTCACTCTGTCACCCACCCTAGAGTGCAGTGGCAACATCATGATGATCACAGCTCAGGGCAGTCTCAACCTCCTGGGCTCAGATGATCCTTCCACCTCAGCCTCCTGAGTAGCTGGGACTACAGGCACCTGCCACCAGACCTGGCTAGTTTTTTTTTTTTTTTTTTTGATAATGATAAGGTTGCCCAGGCTGGTCTCTAACTCTGAGCTCAAGCAATCTGCTCTCCTTGGCCTCAGCCTCCCAAAGAGCTGGGATTACAGGCGTGAGTCAGCACACTGGCTTCAGCCACCTTTTTGATATTATTTAAGACTTATCTTTTATTCTTGTTCATTGATTTTTGTCATCTATTATATAATCAACATGTATTTTATGTCTCCTGTGGGCCTGATGTCTCAGATTGAAAAATATAAATTAACTGGGCATGATGGCATGCCTGTAGTCACAGCTACTTAGAAGGCTGAGGCGGAAGGATGGCCTGAGTCCAGCAGGTCAAGGCCACAGTGAGTACTGCACTCCAGCCTGGGTGACAGTGAGACTCCAACTAAAAAAAAAAGAGAGAGAGAGAGAGAGAAAAGGGGAGAAGACAATTTCATCTGAGAAAACAGCATAAAAGGTTTAAAATACTGTATGGATATATATATTGTGACTAGACAAGGGCTGAGAGATACAATGCTTTAGAAAAATAAAGCTGTGATCAGTCTCTGAAAAACTTTGAATGACGTGTTGAAAAGTTTTGACTTTATTGTATAGACTGATCATAATCACTGAAGCCTTTGAGGATAAAAAATCAGGTCATATACTGAAAAGTATTCAAGATTATATACAAGTTATATATTTAGGAAACTGCTTTAGCAGTGTTGAGAAAGAAATAGACAAATACCAAATTATGAATAAACTTTAGCTCATTTAAAATGTGACTTGGTAACACTGAACTGAGAACTTTAAATATAGCTTTTCTTTGAGGTCTTTAAACATGTAATTTTATCAGCAATGAGCTCCTTCTAGACTACCCTATATATAAAATAACCTTTTTCTTTTATCCTACATTTATTTTCCTCCGTAGCACTTAGTGCCATTACTCATAGTAACATACATCTTGTTTGTTTATTGTCTTTTTTCCTCCACAAGATTATAAGCTCCATGTGAACAAGGACTTTATTTGTTCAGTGCTTCTCCCCCGTGTTCAGAATGGTGCCTGATTTATAGCCCTTAATAAATATTTGTTAAATGAATGAATGAATAGTAAATTAAGATGACCACATTTAAAAAATGTGATTTACAGTGTGGGAACAGCAGTAGGAGAAGGTCTTGGGTCCTTCCTAGAAAGTCCTGTTAAAAAGTATTTTCTTTTCCTTTTCCTCCAGACTTTATATTCAGAGCACCAATCAAATTAAGCAAGCCTGGGGAACTTCGTGAAGAATATGAAAGCCTGAGAAAGGTATAGTATATGTAATATCATGACATTCTTTTCTTAAATTGGAATAATGACACTAAGAATGCATAATGTGAGTTTTGATTTACTAGGTTTTTAAAAAGTTACAGTGTAGATCCTTTCTTCGCACTGCCTTATACCAGCCCAGTTAGATTCAGGACTAAAATGGAAGTGGAATAAAACCTAACCCAAGATCCCCTTTTTAGTTATCCTTTCAAAGATTGGAAATGTAGCTCATAGAGATAATCACACACCTTCTACCACCAATAACTGGCTACCAAGAGGGGTATTCTTGGCACTTTTTCCAGGTATCCTTGCTAATAACTGCTTGTAATATTTTTCCTTATCTTGCGAGCTTCTTCTAATTACATGTGCCATGGTATTGTTGCTTTCACTGTGTTTAGCACTCCAGAAGAAATGTAACATAAGTCAGTGAGGGGATAGTGAAGTAATTTTCTAGTTAGAAAAGATTTACCATTGGGAGAACTTTTATCTGTGTCCATATCGTCTTATTTTTGACATTTTCAAACTAATTGTCTGGGAATCACATACAAAATTAAGACTTCAGAAAGGCTGGTAATGAATATGTTGCTAGATTTGTGTCATTCTTTCCCAGCCCTCTCCCTGCACCACTGTCCCTCACCTAGCTTTATAATTGATTAGTTATTCTACATGTGGATATTTAATATACAGGTAAGTAATCCACTTAATCTGAATCAGGCATCATCATAAAACAGAGAGGAGACAGTAACACTACTATGGTATTTTACATTGAATGAAAAAATAAGTATTTAACAAAATAATGTTAAAGAAAAAAGATAATAGGGAACTATACTTAATTACTGTATATTCTTTAATCTTCCCCTTTAAATGAGTGTGTCAGATGTTGATGTGTATCTTGCTCCTTTTATATTGGCATTGTGAGGTTTTACTTCTTTTTAAATCACTTACAAAGCTTTTCTTCTATATAGAAATTCTTTTCTTTCTTTCTTTTTTTTTTTTTTTTGAGTTGGAGTCTCACTCTGTTGCCTAGGCTAGAGTGCGGTGGCATGCTCACGGTCACCCCAGTGTCGACATGTTGGGCTCAGGTGATCCTTCTGCCTCAGCCTTCCAAGCAACTGGAACTATAGGCGTGTGCTACCACATCATGCTCATTTTTTAATTTATTGTGGAGATGAGGTCTCATGAAGTTGCTCAGGCTGTTCTCAAACCTGTGGGCTCAGGCAATCCCCTCACCTTGGCCTCCCAAAGTGCTGGGATTACAGGCTTGAGCCACTGCACCTGGCCTAGAAATTATTTTCAGAGACCACATCAGAAGAGCATCAGGTTCAATTTTCAGAATATTCAGATACAGTATTTACTTCTAATATACCTTTTTAGAAACTGAAAATATAGAAGCCTTAAAGCTATCAGTTTGAAGGTAATCATAGAGAAAATAAGGAGTTGGAGGTAGAAAAAAAGGTAAATTAAGAGTAGATGGTTCAGCCTGTAATCCCACGCTTTGGGAGGCTGAGGTGAGTGGATTGCCTGAGCCCGCGGGTTCAAGACCCGCCTGGGCAACTTGGCGAGACCTCATCTCTACAATAATTCAAAAAATTAGCCGGGCATGGTAGCGTGCGCCTGTAGTTCCAGCTACTTGGAAGGCTGAGGTGGAAGTATCACCGGAGCCCAGCAGGTCGAGGCTGTGGTGGCCGGGAGCATGCCACTGCACTCCAGTCTAGGCGACAGAGTGAGACTCCAACTCAAATAAACAACAACAGCAAAAAAAAACAGAGTATATGTTTCTATAAGTCTTGGGAGAGAACGAAACCTTGAGGAGAACCATCTTTGTGTTCCTGTTAGAGGAAAGGTACAGGGCAGTGGTTTTAAAAGGTGCCAGTGGCATAATGTTATTGAGTGAAGCAAGGGCAATCTCATTCCACGTAAACTGGATTGGGTTTGAGAAACACTCACCTGTGTCATTTGGGTTAACTTAAGTTAGCTACAGGTCCCCCTCCTCAAGTACCTAAGTTATCCTACGTCCATTGTACAGTCTGGAACATGGAAATCCAAG
The DNA here is from genome assembly GCA_963574415.1 of Tarsius wallacei. Taxonomy (NCBI): domain Eukaryota; kingdom Metazoa; phylum Chordata; class Mammalia; order Primates; family Tarsiidae; genus Tarsius; species Tarsius wallacei. The sequence goes on from CAUYQG010196549.1 coordinate 43,442, forward strand.
CCATAAATTAAAAAGGCATTGATATGGCATATATATATGACATAATACCATTCAGCAATAGAAGGAAGTGAGCCACTAATACATGCTGCCACATGGATAAACCTCAAAAAGATACTAAGTGGAAAAAAGAATCTAGATATAAGAGACCATACATCGTGATTACATTTATAGAAAATGATGAGAATAGATAAACATATAGTGACAATAGATCAGTGGTTGATTGGAGCAGGGGGAGGGAAGCAAGATTAATAGTAAATGAGCATGAAGGATTTCACTGAAGTGATGAAGATTTCTAAAACTCATTTATGGTGTGTTCCACAACTTTGTAAATTTACTACAAATCTCTGAATTATGTACTTGAAATGGATGAATTATATATAAAATATGCATCAATAAAATTATAAAAAAATTAAAAGGCACTAAACATTTGGATGAAGAATTAAATAGAAAAAATTCTCTTAGAATGCATATTTTCTGAAGTAGTAAATTTATAATTATCTGAATGGATCCCTAGGGGAGGAAGATCTTTAAAAGTTTCTACTGAGCAAGGAATGGTAAGTTAATGGTAAATTAATTCTACACAACTCATTACTACCAGCTTGATGTGTAGCATACTACTAATATACTTTTTATTTTAGTATACTTTATTACTTTAAGTGACAGTAAAAACCTTCATAAGGGCTGTAAAATGTTAACAAGAAATTTTGCTTCCCTAATTCCAGTTTTTTAAAAGGTGTTACTTTATTTAGTAATGATAGATTCTGCTACCTGTGAGAGATTTAGGAATAAACCAGGCTGGGGTAGGGAACTATGGAATGGAAGTGATTTCCTTCAGGTGCTGAGCCAGGCGAGGGCCTACTAAGGACAGGGAGGTGTGTTTGGAATGACTTCTACCCAAAGACCTTTGAGTTAATATACTTACTGAAGCCACTATGAGTTTCTAAATGTTATGATTCTATGAGTAGGTTTGTGTTTCTAAATATGTTTAGATTTTTTTTCTTCCTGCCATATGTTGTAGTTAATTTTGTCTTTTAACACAAGAAAAATAATACAGAAATATGCAGAGCAAAACGTGAAAGTTTTTCTTTACCTTGCTTCCCACTCTTTCTCAGAGGTACCTAATATCAATAGTGTCTATGTTATACCTCTTATGTGCTTACGTATACATGAACACATATACTTTGGTCTTTTTCAGTATAAATGAGGTCATGATGTATTTTCATTGATTAATCAGATATTTATAGTGCTCCTATTATGTGCCAGGTACTGGAGATGCAGTGCTGAAGAAGGCTCTCGAGGTCCTTGACCTTAGAGAGATTCTTTTTGGGTCAGGGAAGGTCTGTAAGAGGAGGCAACACTTGATGAGACCTGAAAGAAGTGAGGATACAAGTATGAGGAAACAGCATTCCCAGCAAAGGGAGCAGCAAATGCAAAGGTCCTGAGACAGAAGCAAGTTTGGCTTGTTCAAGGAACAGGAAGGTCAGTGTGGCTGGAGCTGAGTATGCAAGTGGTGGTGGAAAAGGGTATGGGGGTTTGGTAGAAGATTAATTGGGAGATATAGAAAGGCCAGGTTAAAGAAGACCTAGTTGACCTGGTAAAGAGCCTACATTTATTTTAGGGATGATGGAAAACCAGTAATATAATCTGACTTACACTTTTAAAAGGTCTCTGGTTGCTGGTGGGGAATAAATTATTATAGGCCTAGGAGTTAGGAATTATATTTATTGTGAATTGTAGAGACCCCCAAATAGTGACTCAAACAAATTAGGCATTTGGGATTCCTGTTAAATGAGTAGATTTTAGCTGTTCTTGCCATAAAACAAACGACCCAAAAAAAAAAAAAAAATGGGTAACTGTGAGGTGATGGAAATGTTAACTTGCTTCCTTATAGTAACCATTTTACGATTTGTATGTATCCTACAACATCATGTTTTATACCTTAAATATATACCATAAAATCTATTTGAAAAAGAAGGTGGGCACAGTGGCTTAGACCTGTCATCCCAGTGCTTTGGGAGGCTGAGGTGGGAAGATTACTTGAAGCCAGGAATTTGAGGCTGCAGTAAGCTGTGATCATGCAGCTGTACTCCAGGTGACAGACAGACCCTGTTTCTAAAAAGAAAAAGAAAAAAAAATCACAAAAACAAAATGAAGTTTCATTTTTCTCAGCATAAAAACTGGAGGTAGGCAGTCCAGGGCTGATATGGTAGCTCTGTGACATCAGAGGTTCAGGCTCCTTTTTTTTTTTTCCCCTCATTTAGACATCTTCAGGCATGCCTGTCTCTTGTGGTGTGATGGTTGATCTTTCTCTAGAATAATATCCAGGCAGAAGGGCACTTGCCAGCTGAATTGGGTCCTTTTAAAGAGCTTTCACCACTCCACCGCCCCCACCCCGACTTCACTATTTTATATTTTATAGTCCAATGTTACAGACTCCCTCTAGCTACTAGGGAGACTGGGAAGCATGGTGTTTTAGCTAGGTACATTAATTTTCTGAGTAAAATCAGGGTTCTCTTAGTAAGGAGGGAGCCAGAGAACAGAGTAACAGATATGGACAATAAGTTACTAAAGTGACTGATATCTATATAGAGCAGTCATTAACTTTTGTGAAGGGATATTTTAAAGGTAAGTAAAGTTTTAGGACTTAATTATCTTTGAAATTATATTTAAAAATCCCTTTTATTATCTTTCTGCCTTGAACTGTAAAATAGAAAGTACTTTATTGAAACTTGAACATTTTGAAGAAGAGAGAGAAAATCCAAATAAATACACTCAGAAATGAAAAAGGGGACATTATAATTGACACAAAAGAAATACAAAGAATTATGAGATATTACTATAAACATCTGTATGCGTGCAAATTAGAAAATCTAGAGGAAATGAATAAATTCCTAGAATCACACGATCTCCCAGGATTGAAACAGGAAGACATTGAAACCCTGAACAGACCAATAATGAGCCACAAAATTGAATCAGTAATAAAAAACTTGTCCACCAGAAAAAGTCAGGGATTGATGGCTTCACAGCTGAATTCTACCAGGTGTACAAGAAGGAGCTGGTATCAAAAATACTAAAATTATTTCAAACACTTGAAAAGGAAGGACTCCTCTCTAACTAAGTCTAGGAAAGCCGACATCATCCTGATACCAAAAAATGGCAAAGACACAACTAAGAAAGAAAATACAGGCCAGTTTCTCTGATGAACACAGATGTAAAAATTCTCAACAAAATCCTAGCAAACCACATTCAGTACTACATTAAAAAAATATTCATCTTGATCAAGTGGGATTTATTCCTGGGATGCAAAGCTGGTTTAACATATGTAAATCAATAAATATAATCACCATATAAACAGAAGTAAAAACAAGAACCACATGATTATCTCAATAGACTCAGAAAAAGCATTTGATAAAATCCAACATTCCTTCATGACAAAAACCCTAGACCACCTAGGCACTGAAGAAACATTCCTCAAAATAATTAGAGCCATCTATGATAAACCCATAGCCAACATCATACTTAATGGGCAGAAGTTGGAAGCATTCCCCTTAAGAACTGGAACAAGGCTGGGTGCAGTGGCTTACACCTGTAATCCTAGGACCTTGGGAGGTTGAGGTAAGAGAATAACTTTAGCCAGAAATTCAAGACCAGCCTAAGCAACATAGCAAGACCTCATCTCTATGAAAAATCAAAAAATTCGCTGTGTATGGTGGTGTACACCTTTAGTCCTGAGCCCAGTAAGTCGAAGCTGCAGTGAGCCATGATTATGCCACTGCACTCCAGTCTGGGTGACGAAGTGAGACCCTAACTAAAAAAACAAAACAAACAAACAAGCAAAAAACCCAAAAAACCCCAACAAGACAAGGATGCTCACTCTCACCACTCCTATTCTGCATAGTAGTATAGTACTTGAAATTCTAGCCAAAGCAATCAGTCAAGAGAAGGAAATAAAAAGTATCTAAATAGGTAAGGAGGAAGTTAAATTATCTCTCTGCAGATTGCATGTTCTATATCTAGAAAACCCTAAAGATTTCACCAAAAGACTTCTAGCACTCCCAAGTGACTCCAGGAAAGTTTCAGGTTACAAGATCAGTGCTCAAAAATCATTTGCATTTCTATATACCAACACCGTTCAAGCTGAGAATCAAATCAAGAAAGTAATTCCATTTACAATAGCTACCACAAAAGTAAAATACCTTGGAATACATCTAACCAAAAAGGTGAAAGACCTCTATAAGAAGAATGACAAAACACTGCTGGAAGCAATCAAAGATGACACAAAGAAATGGAAAAACATTCCATGCTCATGAATTGGAAGAATCAATATAGTTAAAATGTCCATACTATCTAAAGCAATCTGTAGATTCAATGCAGTCTCTATCAAATTACCAGCATCATTTTTCACAGGTCTAGAAAAAACAGAACTTAAATTTATATGGAAGCAAAAAAGAGCCCCAATAGCCAAAACAATCAAGGAACAGAGTCTAGTCATCATATTACCAAACTCAAACTTTACTACAAGACAACAATAACCAAAACAGGATAATACTGATGCAAAAATAGACACATAGACCAATGGAATAGAACCCAGAAGTAAAACCACTTGATCAAAAAAACTCTGGGGAAAGGACACCCTATTTAGTAACTGGTGCTTGGAAAACTAACCATATGCAGAAGAATGAAGCTGGACCCCTTGCTCTTACCATATACAAAAATTAACTGAAGATGGGTAACGACTTGAATGTAAGACCTCAAATTATAAAAATCTTAGAAGAAAGCCTAGGAAACACTCTTCTGGACATTGACCTAGGCAATGAATTCATGACCAAGACTTCAAAAGCAAAAACCAGCAAAAGTCAAAGTTGACAAATGAGACCTAATCAAACTCAAGAGCTTCTGCACTGCAAAATAAACTGTCAACCAAGTGAACAGACAACCAACAAAATGGGAGAAAATATTTGTAAACTATGCATCTGACAAAGGCCTAATATCCAGAGTCAGCAAAGAACTTGAATCAACAGGGAAAAAAATAACTCTATTAAAAAGTGGGCAGAGAGGACAGTTGTGATGACTCACACCTGTAATCCTAACACTTTGGGAGGAGGCCTAGGCAGGTGGATTACTTGAGCCTAGGAGTTCGAACCACCCTGGACAACATAGGGAAACCTTTTCTCTACAAGAAAATAAGAAAATTAACTGGGTGTAATGGTGTGCACCTGTAGTCCCATCTACTCAGGATGTTGCCATGGAAGGACAGGAAGTCGAGGCTGCCATGAACCATGATCATTGTGATCATGCCACTGCACTCCAGCCTGGGCAACAGAGTGAGACCCTGACCAAAAACAAAGGTGGGCAAAGGACATGAAGACACTTCTCAAAGAAAGACATACAAGTAGCCACAAACATGAAAAATGTTCAATGTCACTAATCATCAGAGAAATGCAAATTAAAACAAACCATAATGATCTCCCACCAGTCAGGATGCGCTATTATTAAAAAGACAAAAAACGATGTTGATAAGGATTCAGAAAAAAGAGACTGCTCCTACACTGTTGGTGGGAATGCAAGCTAGTTCAACCCCCGTAGAAGCAGTTTGGAGGCTTCTCAAATAACTAAAAATAGATTTGCCACTAGACCCAGCAATCCCACTAGTGAGTACATACTCAGAGGAGCACAAATCACTCTGCCAAAAAGACACCTGCATGTACATGTGTACTGCAACACTATTCACATAGCAAAAACATGGAACCAACCCAGGTGCCCATCCATGTGGACTGGATAAAGAAAATGTGGTATATATATACCATGAAATACTACACAGTCATAAAAAAGAACAAGATCATGTTCTTTGCAGCAACATGAATGCAGCTAGAGACCATCATCCAGCATTTTGAATTTTATCACAGAAACAGAAAACAGTATACTATATGTTCCCCCTAAAATAAGTGGGAGCTAAACACTGTGCACACAGGCAGAAGGATGAGAACAACAGACACTGGGACACTCCTATTGGGGAAAGGAAGGGAGGGGAGTAAGGCTTGAAAGCTACCCATTGGTTACTATGTGTACCATCTAGTAGACTCTGAAGAAGCCCAAACCCTCATCATGCAATATACCTATGTAACAAACCTGCACGTGTACCCCTTAAACCAAAAAAATTTTAAAAATAACTTGAACATCTTGGCCAGGTGTCGTGACTCATACCTGTAATCCCAGCACTTCGGAAGGTCAAGACAGAATTGCTTGAGGCCAGGAGTTTAAGACCAGCCTGGGGCCGGACTCGGTGGCTCAACCTGTAATCCCAGCCCTGTGGAGGCTGAGGCGAGTGGATTACCTGAGCCCACGGGTTCAAGACCAGCCCAGGCAACTTGGCAAGACCTCGTCTCTACAATAAATCAAAAATTAGCTGGGCGTGGTAGCACGTGCCTGTAGTTCCAGCTACTTGGAAGGCTGAGGTGGAAGGATCACTGGAGCCCAGCAGGTCGAGGCTTTGGTGGCCAGGAGCATGCCACTGCACTCTAGTCTGGGCAACAGAGTGAGACTCCAACTCAAAAAAAAAGACCAACTTGGACAACATAGCAAGAACCCCGTCTCTAAAAAAAAAATTCGCTGGGTGTGGTGATGCATGCCTGTAGTGTCAGCTACTCAGGAGTCTGAGGTAGGAGGACCACTTGAGCCTGGGAGTTCCAGGTTACGGTGAGCTGTGATTGTTCCATTGCACCCCAGTCTGGGCAAAATTATAAAAAGACCCTGTCTCTAAAAAGTAAGCTTGAAAAATCACTTAAATTCATTTGGCTACGTAGTATACCATGAGCTGAATGTTTAGCTGGCCTTTTCTTTGTTTTTAAAAACTTAATTATTTTAGAAACTGTGTCTTGCTATGTTGCCCAGACTGGAGTGCAATGGTGCATTCGTAACTTACTGCAGCCTCGAATTTCTGGGCTCTAATAGCCTCTTGTTTCAGTCTCACGAGTAGCTGAGACTACATGTGTGTGTCACCACACCTGGCTAGTTTTTTAAAAATGTATTTATCTTAAAAACAATTTGTATTTACGTATAAAGCTTAAAATATGTTCTGTCACAACACAGAAGAAGCAGATTTTTGGCTTTTAGTTTTTAAAATTTTTCCTATAAGGTTATACATTTTTTAAGATGGATCTGTTTGTCTCTAATGTCACCACATCTAATAAAATTTCTCACACGTAGGAATTCACCAAGTGCTGCTTGAATTTTTGATCATCTAGTTTCAAAGCCCCTACTTTCATGAGAAATGACTTATGTAAGAATATAAAACTGACTCATGATAGAGCTAGATGGCATTTTAAGATTTCTAGGGTTCTTTTTGCTACACTTTTTGCAATTTTTTTCCCTCTTTCTTCTGAAATGTTATATAATGTTGAGGAAATGCCCACTTCTAGCATGTGCTGGCATACCTCTATCCAGAACCAGAAAGTAAGTGCAGATTCTCATAGTACATAGTACGGGTAAGATGTGTGATACTGAGGAGAAGGAAAAACTCTTAAAAGATTACATTTTAACTTCATGAGGGAAGAACAGTTAGCTTACAGGATTCTCAGAACCTAAGAACATTAAACATGATTGTTGTCTCCTTTTGCTATTTATAGCTACTCAGATGAGGATAAATAGCTTTATCAAGTGATGTGCTTTCAAAGAAAATAACATACCAGGGAAATTCAAAGCATGATCAAATTTAATTAGAATAGCAGGTTATTCAGGTTATTTCTGCAATGTGCTGTTTTTCCTTGTCTCTTTCATTTATGAGATAGAGGTTCAGTGGTCATAAGATTACTGTATTAGTATAACTTTTTATGGTTTAGAGAATAGTTTAAATAAAATAGTATAAATACCACTTGAAAGCCAAACTAAGGAATTTTTCAGAAGGAGTTGCAACTATTCTGTCTAAAATATAAAATAAAATATTTTGTTAAAATATCTGATAGTGAGGCTTTTAACAAATTAAAATAATCTAATTGTTTTCTGTTTATGAAAGTAACCAGAATCATACAATTTTACGAACTGTAAAAAAAAAAAGTTCAGGTTATAAAAAAAGGTTAAAGAAGGAGAAAATCACCAGTAATCCTGTCACCCAATAACCATATTTAAATGTTTATCTTAAATTTAGGCTTACAGGCCAGGCACAGTGGCTCATGCCTATAATCCCAGCACTTTGAGAGGCCAACGTGAGAGGACTGCCTGAGCCCACGGGTTCAAGACCAGTCTTGGCAACTTGGCGAGCCCTCATCTCTACAATAAGTCAAAAGATTAGCCAGGCATGGTGACACACGACTGTAGTACCAGCTACTTGGAAGACGGAGGCAGGAGGATTGCTGGAGCCCAGCAGGTCGAGACTGTGGTGACTGAGCATATACCACTACATTCTAACTTGGGCAACAGCTTGAGACTCTGACTAAAAAAAAAAAAAAAAAATTTAGGCTTATGGCTTTATAAAGTAGATTTAAGGTCATGCTATACATGCCATTTTTACTGTCCTTTCAAAATTTAGCACACCATTTAAAATTTTTCATATTAATAAATATAGAAGCATGTCAACATTTTTAATGACTATATAGAATAACAGAAAATATCATTGTCATATATCATATGTATGCCAGTATTTTCCTTAAGGCCAAAATCATTCAAGTAAGAGTCAGAAATAACTTAAAAATCTAATATGTGAAAAAGATTCCACAGGAGAAATTGATTTTTTAAATACCCATATGTAACAAAAATTGTGTAAAAATTTACAAATAATCTGCTTTCAATGATGATTGAAATTCCTTTTGAAATTGTGAACTTGGTTATATTTTTCTGGATTCAATAAGGGTTTAAGGTCTCATTTGATGCTGCTTAGTCTGAGAGTCAACTGTTTTGTTTGTCTCAAACTTTGAAAAGAAAATGCCAGTGCTCATAGAATCATAATACGAATGATGTAGATATTTTAACCCTAAACTGAGAGGCAGTATTATAGTGATTAAGAGCTAACTAAGTTCAAGATCCTGGCTCTGCCACTTATTAGTATGTGAATTTGAATAAGCTATTTAACCTTTCCTTGTCTTAATTTCCTGGTCTATAAAGTAGACATCATAGGACCAAACTTATAGAGCTATTGTGAAATAGTGCCTGGCACATAGTAATCCATATATATTATTATTATTGTTATTTAATATTGGAATTCTTAAATATTTGGCACAAAGTAACTCCCTCCATTGCTGCCATTTATTTGTATGTTTGGGTAAGAAATGGCAGGCTGTCAAAAGTCATAGTTGGAGGTTGGAGAGTTAGTGATATGGAGCACAAATTAATTCCCAATTTTCTTGAACTTTGGGCAGTGAAGGTCTCTCTTTGTCTTTTTCATGATTGATGACTTAAATCTCTCTCTGCGTCTCATAAATGAGTGCCTTCCTCTTAATGTAGCATTTTAGTATGGAAGTTAGACATGTGACTTATATAATATCTGCTGGTTCAATTTCTATGTAAACTTGGATGTTCACAATTAATTTTATATGTACTTCTGCATAATGCATGTCATAATTGAAAGCCCGTGTTGAGGTAATTTTAAATATCTTATTACATAAAGGAGAAGGTTTGTAAAAATTTTATTTTTGTATAAACATTTAGATATGCTCAATTCTAAAACTAACATTTAGGCCAGGTGTGGTGGTTCACGCCTGTAATCCCAACATTTTGGGAGGCCAAGGTGGGAGGATTGCTTGAAGCCAGGAGTTCAAGACCAGCCTGGGCAACATAGTGGGACCTTGTCTCTACAAAAAAATAAAATATTAGCCTTAGCATGGTGGCACATGTTTGTAATCCCAGCTGCTTAGGAGGCTGAGGCAGAAGGATTGATTTGACCCAGGCATTCGAGGCTGCAGTGAGCTGAGATTATGCCACTGCGCTTCCAGTCTAGGCAACAGTGTGAGACCCTGACTCAAAAATAAATAAATAAACAAACAAATAAATAAATCTAACATTTAAATTGAAAAGTGGCCTAGAGTTTAAAGTAAAGCAAGCATAGAATCACAAATGTGATTTCTTTTAAGATTATATAAAAATTATAAGAGCAAATCAGTTGTTTTGCACAGTGGTCAAATAAAAGTCATGGCTTTTATGCAAGTTAGCCTTGTATGCAAGAGATATTTGCAATGATTTCAGGATGCTGTGAAATTGAAGCTGATAGTCCTAGTTCACCAAAAATACATTGTTTTTCTGGACAGCATCAGCAATACTCGCCAATTAGGCCCTATAGGAACCAGAGGATATAAAGCATTGATTGATCTAGCCACCAAAATAATTTTTTTTACCAACTTGTGTTGTACTCCTTTTATAACCCTCTATGAATTTAAAATATTTTGAAATATCTTCTATTGAAGAATAAGCCCTAGTCATCATCAACAACAAAATATATTCAACCTACTTATTAAGATGGTGATGTTTAATGGGTGTAACCTATGGACTGTAAGTATCTGATTTGTTAAATTTTTAAAAAATATTTTGAAAATTAAAGTTTCCCATTGCTATCGTTGGACATCCGCCTAGGAGTCTGTGGTACCAATTTGAGGACCATTGGCCAAAGATAACTAGAGAATTTACTGAATGTTTTCACATACATCATTTTATTTTATAAGAAAAATCAATTATCACTTGTCAGGGTAATTTAAAGTGATTTAATTTATATACAAGGCTAACTTGCATGAAAAACCATGACTTTTATCTGACCAATCATGTAAATAGCATCATGCAAAACAACTGATTTGCTCTTATGATTTTTACATAATCTTACAGAAATCACATTGATGATTCTATGTCCTCTTCACTTTAAATACTAAAACTTTAATTTGATACTGAAACACCATGCAGCTATATGGTTCTACAGCTCCACAAATTATTTCTGTAGTTTACTATTACTGGGTAGAGGTCCATTTAATCAATTCAGATAAGAAAGTGAGAAAATGATGGGTGTATAACTTCTAGTCTTTAAAGTACCATTGGGCAGCACTCCTTCCACAAGCCCTGTGCTCATGGTTGATTAACTTGTATGGTGGAATTGAGAGTATCGTGGTTCCTTTACATAGCACAGGAACTGGAACAATCACAATAGGTATGGTTTGTGTCACAGAATATATTTGTTAGAAGCATCTTTTAAAAATCAATCAACGTCATCATTCACTTCAACAGCATTTTACAACTACCAAGCCCTATGTGAACAACTTTGTCATTTTTGGCCAGGGCTATATCTTCAGTACTAAAAATAGTGTGTGACACATAGAATGTGATGTTCAGTAAATTATTTGTGGAACTGACTTTATTGAACATAGACTCTGTGACTGGAACTCAAGCAAGGGAAGGGAACTCTAGGATGACTGGGTCCCTGATTGAAAGATGCTCATAATATCTTGGGGAAGAGGGATTTGAAAACTAGTAATTAAACATAAGTAATTTGTGTTAGAAGTCCATAATAGAGGTATGTTCAGGTGTTGTGAAATATATTTTAAAATGCCTTATTTGAAATAGCATGGTATACTACAAGGATGGCTAGTTTACATTTGAAGTACTATATACACTCCGGAGTAGTTCCTTAGCATTTGGAGGACTGTAATCAGAACTTTCATTCCATAGCTCCTATAAGCCCTTCATTTTTATCATCTAGCCCCTGAGTTTGTTGACAAGCATAATGGATGTTATAAATGATTTTTAAATGTTTTATTTTTATAATATTCAAGCAGATTATAAAATGGGGAGATAATAAAGTGAGTCCCCATATACCCATCACCTAGATTCAATAATTATGCTGATAAACAGTTATGTAGATAAATATTTATTCATGGGAAAATTAGCATTATCTAAGATATATGGATTTCTGAGAAATATTATCCTGGTATCTCTGCCCTTGCATGAACAGTGTTTAAGAATCCCGTGAAAGAATGAAGTTGCGCCTTTATACTGTACACAGTCAATCCTTGAATAGCATAATTTTGTTCAACATCTTTTCATTATGACATTGATGAGATGGCAATTATCAATAACTCAAAAAATAACAGTTGCTGGAGAGGGTGTGGCAAAAAGGGAACACTTCTGCACTGTTGGTGGGAGTGTAAACTAGTGCAACCTCTATGGAAAGTAGTGTGGCGATTCCTAAAAGCTCTAAACACCAACCTCCCGTATGACCCCGCAATCCCCCTACTGGGAATATACCCTGAAGAACACAAATCACTCTATAAAAAAGATACCTGCACACGTAT
>CAUYQG010196551.1:0-13780 GCA_963574415.1 Tarsius wallacei
GAGGGAGGAAGGGAGGGGGGAGAGAAAGGGAGGAAAAGAGAGAGGGAGAGAGGGAGGAAGAGAGAAGGGTACGGAGGGAGAGAGGGGGGGGAAGGAGTAAAGGAAGCAGAGAAGAAGGGAGGGAGGGAGGGAGAGAGGGAAGGAGTTGAGTTCCCTCTGGCACCTTGAACACAGCTAAGGGCCAGTCCTTAGAAGGAGAAACTCGTTTTCCACACCACAGCCATGTCATGTGCCTCTGGATTCTTTGTGCTTCCCTCAGAGGAAAGTCCTCCCTGGATGGGCTTTCTAGATGAAGATTCCCAAGATCTCAAGAGAGTGGAGATTCCAGAGAGCAGAGGAGGAGATCCTTCCTGTTGCAGGCCAAGGCAAGAATGAAGTTGTGGACCCCCAGCTGCCATGCTGAGCCAGGGGCACGTCTGAGCTTGCCTGGTGACTTGTGTCTTGCTTCCCTTGGTGGAAGGCAAGGGTTACTTTAAGAGCAAAGAGAAATGGAAACAGATGATTCCAGTGGCCTCCAAAAAAGTACCTGAATGAGTTTCAACTTGGATGGTTAAAAATAAAATGAACAAGATAATATAATCAATAAATGAACAACATAATATGCAAACCTTACATGAAATTCAAATTTTAGTATCCAAAAAGTTTTATTGGAACACTGCTCCTCTCACACATTTACATATCATCTGTGGCCATCTTCACACTACAAGGGCAGAGTCAAGTAGTTGTGACAGAGACTGAGTGGCCCCACAGCTTAACATTTTTGCTTCTTGGGCCTTTTCAGGGAAAGTCTGCAGACACCTGCACTAAAGTGTGTTATGCATGGAGAAATAGATTCCAGATCAAATGAGATACCTTGAAGATACATAGTTTTAAAAGTTCCATTCTGAGGGAATGCTCCTATGCCGTTGGTGGGAATGTAAGCTAGTTCAACCTCTGTGGAAAGCAATGTGGTGTTTTCTCTAAGAACTAAACATTTAGCTACCATACGATCCAGCAATCCCACTGCTGGGAATAAACCTGAAGGAACATAAATCGCTCTACCCCAAAGATACTTGCACATGTATGTTCATTGCAGCACTATTCACACACACAAAAATATGGAACCAACCCAGATGTCCATCGAAAGTGGGCTGGATAAAGAAAATATGGGCATACATGATGGAATATTATACAACCATAAAGAAGAACAAAATTGTGTCCTTTGCAGCAACATGGATACAACTGGAAGTAATCATACTAAGCAAATTGTCACAGAAACAAAAAACCAAATACCACATGTTCTCACTCAAAAGGGGGCCCTGATTGCTGGTCCCCTGAGAATAAAGGTGGGAAGACAGATGCTGGACAGTGCTAAAGGAAGGAGGTAGGGAGGATAAAGGGGTACATCGCCATCCCCTGGGTACCAGGTCCATTACCAGGGAGAGAGGCCTCACTAGATAGAAGCCCAGACTTCACCGGCATGCAAGTGACTTATATGTAGCAAATTCTCATGTGTACCCCATAACTCTAAAATAAAAAAAAAGAGAAGAAAAGAAAAGAACAGTTCTTTCCTGTGCTTTGGATGCTTGTCCTGAAAATCCTCGGGGTGCTTCTTGCATGCCCAGTGTCAGAATGCTCTCTGCACTGCAGGAAGCTAATAACGAGTGCTCCCCACCAGTCTTCCATAATGGGCATCTACCCTACTGGTGGGGAAAGAAGAGATGGCCGTTCTATCCATCTGTGAGAGCCAAGGAGGCAGCATGTCCTGGTTCCTCCCTCTCTGAAAAGATCCTGATCAAATGTTATTGGACATTAAATATGCATTACCACAAACATTAATTGAGGATTTAATATGCTCCCTAATTAAAATTTGGTAGAGAGAAGTTCATCATATTTAGAAACACAGTATTAAAAATCTTCAGAAACTTAATAAAATTATAAATCGGAATATCTTCTCTGAAATTAATGAGCCAAAATATTATAGCCAAGCAGGAGTCGGCTGTGTCTGGAATTCTGAAGGTCATTTGGAGTCATAAAAATGCAGTTTTCAGTTTTATGGTTTCCGAACAATAATAAGGCTGAGGAGAGATCTGGCAAGGAAAAAAAAGTCATCTTTGCTACATGCAGCAATTAATATAATAGGAAGCCGTAAGCTAGTGACTTAGGCAGAGAGGCAGGTCTAATTGAGAATTCTGCGTTTCAAGTGGTGGGTGGAAGTGACGGGGAGGGGGAAGGGGGAAATGTGATGGGATGGAGGGAGGAGGTTGAGATGGAGGGGGGAGAACAGGAGAAGAGAGAGGTCTTAGAGAGGCAGGATGAGAGAAGAGAGAGGTCTTAGAGAGGCAGGGAGAGAGAAGCCTGGTAGTGAAACCCATTGGAAGAGAGCAAGAACCTCGACAGGGCTTCTGCCTGGGGTCCTGGGGAGGACAGTTCCACGAAATGTGAATGCTGAGCCAGATGACATTCCCAGCGCACTTCAGAATTATGCTTTTGAAATTCTGTGATGGACCGGATGATACACACATTCAGCTAGAAAACTGTAATCACATTAAGCAGTTTATTGGTTTACCTCACCCTCCAATGCCCCCATAAAAGGCTCAGGGACCTCAGGCTTTTTCCCTAGCACACATGTCCATTCTGCGCTGTCTCCCATCTCCTGAACAACCCGGCAGTCTGCCCTACCCCTCACCTAGACCTTGCTGTTGCTGCCGAAAAGCTTTGGCCTCCCCGACCCCAGCCCATTAACTTTCTGTATCTGGATCTGAGACTGGAAACACTCATTTGCATTTGACCACAAACACTGTAGAGGGGTGGTTTCTGCCCCTCTGGCAGTCTCCTACAGGTTCCACAAGGGCAAGGAAACACTTATGCTTTCTCTAATAAGGCGTTACTTGAGCCATATTAAACTGCACACTAAGGAAGAGTTACCCCGTGTTCCCAGATGAAACAGGGGACTGGGGACTTACTAAGAGGTGGTTCCTGTACTCCGTGGGCCTCTGAGTCTACTTCCTTGGCTGTTGAATTCAAACTAGGAGCATATTCTGGATGATAGCTACATCTTGGGGTCCCAGGGATATGACCATATAGTTAGGTTACTACTTCTTCCTCTGCGCCTGGAATCTTATCTCCGCTCTTGCTCCCGACACTAGTGCAGATGCCAGACACTGCTAAAGGTGGGACAGAGGGAGGGAGGGAGGGGACATAAGGGGTACATAGCCACCCATTGGTACCGTGTCCACTACCTGGGGGAGAGAGGGCTCGCCAGAAGCTCAAACCTCATTTGCACGCAATTTACTTATGTAGCAAATCCCCATATGCACTTCATAACTCTAAAATGAAAAAAAAAGAAGAATAAAATAAAAATAACAATTCTTTTCTGTGCTTTGGAGGCTTGTTTGGAAAACCTCCTTGGTACTTCTTGCATGCCCAGTGTCAGAACACTCGCCCTCACTCCAGTAGTGCTTAAAGAGTGCCCATCCCCTTCCCAACAGACCTCTTCCCACCGGGGGTTGGCATTTTAACAAGTTCCAAAGCCCAAAGCTAACTGTGGACATGGCAGAGAAGGTTGAAGGGCGTTTGAACTTTCTTCACACCGCTCAAAGCATCTCATTTCAGTAGTCTTGCCTATTTCTTCTTGGAGATAGCTTAGAAATACAGACCAAAGCAAAATGGTCAGCCACAGCACAAGGCAGGTCCTGGTCCACAAGGAGAACCTGTGGACTTGGGACCCATTTAATCTCAACATTGTCATCCCTTTTGACATGAGAAAGCCACAAGCAACAATCTCTCACTTTGTTCTTACATCTTCTACATGAATTCTTCTTCTTCTTTTTTTTTTTGAGTCCGAGTCTTACTCTGTCGCCTAGGCTGGAGTGCAGTGGCATGCTCACGGCCACTGCAGCCTTGCCCTGCTGGCCTCGGGTGATTCTTCCATCTCAGCCTTCCAGGTAGCTGAAACTAAAGTGTGCACCACCATGCTTGGCTAATTTTTCTTGATTTATTGTAGAGACAAGGTCTCACCAAGTTTCTCAGGCTGGTCTTAAACCTATGGGCTTAGGCAGTCCTCTCACCTCCACTTCCCAAAGTTCTGGAATTGCAGGCGTGAGCCACTGCACCTGACCTATATGAATTCTTAATATCTTTCAATGTAAAGACTCTTATCAAAAAGTCAAAAAATGTTGTATGCTTCCAACTTATAATGTTTGTACTTTTGTTATGTGTTTGTGAAGAAAATATATAATGTAGACATGCAATCAAAATTGCAGTGATTCTTCTGTCTTCCAGGGGCCAGTGGCTTGTAGGGTAGAAAATTCAACTCTAGGTCATTAAACTTCCTTTGTAGGAACTAATAAACCTCCTCAATGATATAATCTCTGAGTCATCTTTTGCACCAGGATGTCAAGGAATTAGAAAAACATCTCAGTTAATAATGAATCCACCACATCTTCCTAATGCTCCACCATTTGTAAGACTCTATGTTGGATGCTGAAGGAGCAAGGAGGATGTAGCAAGGCTAAGACCCAAGTCCTGCCTTTGGGGGGCTTGGAGTCTAAGTGGGACTCCAAAGGCAATCTATAGAGAGAGGAGCAGGAAGCAGCATAGGAGACAGGCATAATGGAGACCAGGTTAGCCTGAACTGCTGGGCTGAAATCCCAGAGAGTGACTTCCTGGAGGCTCTCTGGAGCGAGGAGTACAAACGCTTGATGTATCTTACAAATACTGAAAAAAAAATGGAGAAGGAAAGAGCTAGGTTTCTTTAATGTTCAATTTTCTCAAATTGTTTAATGAATACACTTTTAAAATTACAATTACAGTAGTTCAACTGGGGTATGGTCAGCATATTTTACCAGCTAAATCCAACATGCTACTATAAGTAAGTGGACAGCTTTCTAGGAGAATGCATATTGAACTTGACTGGGCTGCATCCTAAGTGCTTGGAGACAAATGCATCATTGACTGTGGGAACAGCTGAAACTCACTCTGACATTACGTTCCTCAGACTGTCTTCTTGGTATAAAACTGGAACCTTGAACTTTTGGGCAAATGGGAGGGAAAAAGCCAATAATGACATACTGCTAATAGATGCAATGATTAATGTAGCACTAGGTTTCAACTGTCCAAATGGCCTATAACTGATGCCAGGGTATTTCTGCCATAAACATCATTAAGATATTCCAGGTTTATGAATCTAAAGAAGCAGAGGCAGAGTGCCTCCTTATTTGATATATCTTGAGCACATGTCAAGACTGTGTCTGTATCACAGGAATTATAGCAGCAGCCAGGAATAGCAACTGTCCACAGAAATGCCCATCACAAAGCGCTGTCTCTCTCAACCTCCCCACCCCTAACACTTCAGTGAAAGTTCCTTGATCAGCCATGACCCCAGCTTTGTTGTCTGACACGCAAGATTGGTTTTAATCCACAGCTACCCAGCACTGCCTTCTTCAGGAAGGTTCTTCCTGAGTAATTGTTTCAGTAGTTTGGTTTGTTAATGCACTTTGGACATTTGTCACCTTCTGCTTTATACTTGTGTTAACAATTTTACAAGTACATGTCCTGCCTTCTCACTTATACCACATGTATTTTGTAAGTAAAGCCCATATCAAATATATCTTAAATTTCCCACAGTGGCTTGTACTATACCAAGCATATGAGTTATAATGAATATTATTTTTCTTTCAATAACAGAGCCCGAGTTTCTGCTGGTTGTAGAAAGAAGACCCTAACCCAGAATGGATAAATAAAAAGGATGGTCAACAAATGAAGAAATACAGATCTCTGTCCCTGGAGAACATCAGGAACCAGACATCGCGATGGGAAAATAGTCAAAGGGCCAGGATGAGGAAGATGGTCATAACTTTCTGAGATAGTCTAGACAAAGTCACCTTTCCTCTTTGGGCTTCAGTGTTCTCATCTACAGGATGAAGTCATTGGAAAAGCTGTTCTGTAAGGTTCCTACTATTGCTGACATCTGATAATGCCAAGGCTTCCAATTGCCTACTGGAAGAAGTATAGACCAACTCTTTACTTATTGTATAGACAGACTATTTAAGGCAGCCAGAGATGCTGTGATATGAAAAGAGACCTGTTAATGCAACTGGGCATTCAACTCAAACCATCTCAAGTCGGTTCCACATATCAGCCTCATTCCAATAACAAATATCAACTGAGAGCCCTGAATGATGCTACATTTTCAAAAGGAGTACCAAGCATGAGGTGTGGTGTCTTCTTCTCTGGGGTTTCCAGTGTAGATTAAGAGACAGGACACTTAAACATAGCTGATCATTGTTACAGGGTGGAAATAGAAAGTTCTCAATAGGGTGGCCTTGAAAGACCTGTAGGAAACCAACAGGTGGAATAAGACCTCAGGGCTGGCACCATCACAAAAGTTTTCAGAGACTGGGGTGGAATTTCAGGAAAGGGTTCCATCTTGAGTGAGCCTCCTTTCTTTCTACTAAATTCTTTCTTAAACCACACTTTGGACTCACTCTGAAACTCTTTCCTGTGGCAAGGTCAAAGAGCCTACAGAGCAACCACACCACACCCTACCCAGCATCACTTTCACATTATAGCCTCTCCTCCTAAATGTGCCTGGATCAAACCTAGACTTGATCTTCAAAAGGACACTGATGTCTGAGATGCTCCTTCTCTGGCAGCTGAAGATGCATAAGGCGAACCGCAAACCCAATTACCAGCCACATAGCAAAAATAATTAAAAGCCCAAAGTCATCCCCTTGCATGTTTTTATACAGGCCACAAGCGTCAACACCCATAGGGCCAGCCTCAGACAACAGACCCAGCAATGGCAAGTATGGAAATGAACTCTCTTGGGCCAGTATTTGAGACAGGAAAGGGGCAGTGAGGGGACTTGGATGCTGCTGCTTCTTCCTCAGCTGTATTTTAAAGTAGGAAGGATGTGTGTGTGTGTGTGTGTGTGTGTGTGTGTGTGTGTACACATGAATGTGCGTGTGCCCCTGGCTTTTCTTGGAATCTAATCTATGCAGAAGGACAGTATAAAAGATCTCAAGAAGACAGCAGGCAATCTGGTCTGCAGAACACTGCTCCTTCATTCCTTGCCTTTCCATAGAACCTTAGTCTCTTGCTAATGTTCAGAATGCTGAAACCCTCTACAGAGAAAGGGAGTCTCATTCACCAGTGCCAGCTCCATCTCACCCACTGGTTTATGTAGCAGCATTTTAACTATTGTTGGTGACCCTGGTCTATTCAGAATTCAGAACTCAGGTTGGATGCTGTATCTCTTTTTACCAAATTCCCAATGTGTCAGGAATCTAATTTGCAAAACAAAACTACCTTTCAGCCAGAAGGCTTGTGATGAGTTTTTATCAGATATTCTGCTTTTTTTTCACAGCTAAACAATGGCTTTTCAACCAATGAGTCAAGTGACTCTGCTCCCGATTGTGTCTTTAAAGACACAAAAACTTTGGAGAGTTGGTTCTTCCTTGAGAATGAGAAAGATATCATTGTCATATTAAAAAGCAAGGAATGAAACCAGGTCTCTGGTGCAGGGAGAGCACAAGGTCCCCATCCTCCCACAGAATTAGGTCATAGAATTTCCCTTCTTTCTCTCCTAGATAACCATAAAGAAGGCTGAAATTAGAAGAGATGCAAATGGGATATTTTTATTTAACGTTCAGTTTTCATAATTAAAATGATGTTAGCATACAATCAAACATTCATCACATTCTGACATGTGCTAACCTCAGTTGCAAGTCAGTAGACAGATGATCTTTGATCAGGTTTATTAATTTAAAAAGGAGGAAGAAAAATTAAGCTACAAGGGGCATGGGCTGAGGAATGGAAAGTGGGCTAAAGGGGTCTCAGGAACAAGAAATTCCATGTTGATATGATCTGATCAGGAGAAAGTGCTCAGGTCTTAACACCACGCTTCTTGATATTGCCCTTAAATGGGTGTAGACTGAACGCCTAGTAGATTTTTGCTTGTTATGCAGTTATATATACTTCAAGGGGAAAAACAAACAAACACACATACACAGACAAACTGAGGCAGGGTAGCTAGTACAGGTTAGACATAGATAGGTATATTTTCTATAGGTAGGTTTTAGGAAGTGTTCATACATTTTAAAAATTATACTTAACTACAGGCCAAGCTGGCAGCCTACCTCAACCCCTCAGGTAATCAAAAGAAAACTCCATAAGATGTAAGACTAGGACAACTGTTCAATTCATGGTTTAGCATAATAATCACTAAGAAATTTTAGGTTTCCTGTTGAAAGTGGGAAGACCCAATACCACCCCTTAACTAACCAAAGCCATAGAAATAATAATTAGACCAATCCATGAGCATGGGATGCTTTTCCACTTGTTTGTGTCATCTTTGATTTCTTTGAGCAGTGTTTTGTAGTTTGCATTGTAAAGGTCTTTCATGTTTCTGGTTAGGAAGATGCCAAGGTATTTCATTTTTTTTTGGTGTGGCTATTGTGAATTAAAAAAAAAAAATTAAACCACCTTGTAGCTCAGAAACTTGTGAATTGGAAATGTCTGACAAGTCTCCTGCAAAAAACAATGTGGTCAGGAAAAGTCTACTCCCCTCCCCTAGAGATGCCAATCTCCAGAGTGATGGTTACTTAAGTTCTACCCTTTTTAGGATATCAATCATTGTAAAAGTATATCAGGTCTATTGTAAAGAGCAAAGGTGCAGATTCTATCACTCATGCCACCAGCTCTGACATGTCTCCCTTTCTTTTCTCCTTTCTTTCTCTAATAAACTTTGTTTGAAAATTTTGCTGGCTGCTCTAAAATTCATTTTAGAAATGAGCCAAAGAATTCATGGGTTTTGTGCTGCACCCCAACCGGCATCAAAACCATTTTAAAAATATGAGTATTTTGTTATCTGTTTCTCTAAGTAACAGCAACAAGCCTTGCCCCGATGACCTGCTTTCCTGATGTTACTCCACCAATTACCAGGATATCTCCTTGAACGATTGACTCTGGAACACATTCTCCTAAATCTTACATTATCTCTCTTGCTACTTTATAGGGAGTTACATTAGTAATAAAAGAAATGATGCTTGTGTCCTGTTAAAGGTAATAAATATTCAGAAAATACTATATTACAATTATAGGTTGTTTTTATTCCAATTGTGGCTTGATGAAATGAATTCGTCTTTGAAGGATTGTTTCACTTACTTTTAAAATGGAAATACACATGTAAAGTTTAAAATGCCTCTTTGCCATTTGAGTGAACTTATTTTGACTTTTGAGTGAGTGGCTTGTCACCTTTTATCTGTCTCCTAACTGGGATTGTGAAGTCTCTTCTTCAGGTTGGTGCTCATACCCCACAAGCCATCTGGTCAGTTCTGTGGATTGGGTGCCTATTGTGGGCAAGAAACACCTAACTTGGAACCTGAATAAGACTGGTCAAGATGAATCTACTTGTCCAGCCGGAGACAATGTCTCTGTTCATTCAGGGACTGAAGTTAACACTTGTTTTAACAACTTAAAGTTTACAAAAATAATAATGATAAAATAAGGCTGGACATGGTAACTCACAACTGTAATCCCAGCACTTTGGGTGGCAGAGGCGAGAGAATTGCCTGAGCTCAGGGGTTTGAGACCAGCCTGGGCAAGTTGGTGGGATCTTGTCTCTACAATAAATAAAAAAAATAGCCAGGCATGGTGGCACATGCCTGTGGTTCCAGTTACTTAGGAGGCTGAGGAGGAAGGATCACTTGAGCCCAGCAAGCCAAGGCTCTAGTGACTGTGAGTGTGCCACTGCACTCCATCCTGGGAAACAAAGTGAGACTCCGACTAAAAAAAATAAAATAAAAAAAATAAAGTTTACAACATGTGCTTAAGTATTTTCCCAGTGGAGCTTCTAAATGATGCTGTCAGGTCAACAGAGTGACTATTTTTACTCCCATTTTGTAGATTAGGCAACGGAATCCCAGGAAGATAAAGCAACTTGTTCAAAACCCACAGCTAGCATGTAATGGAGTAGAGATTACTTCACTTCCAACATGTAACATCCAGTGCAATGTGCTACCTTCAGCCAGATCAGTCCTTAGAGGACCAACATTCAGAATACCATCCTGGATAAGATTTTCGTCAAGGGATGATAATCAGATCTGGGTTGATTTGACGCTGGCTCTGCTGTTCATCCCAATTGTGAAACTAAGCTATAATTAATACATAAAAGATGATGATTACACTGAATTTGACAAATACCCAGAGGAACCACAGGTTTAGATTGTCTTTCAACAGTTGCCATGCCTTCAAGAAATGCCATTTTCTAACAAAGCATTAATGGGTTAATAGACTATCTAAATGTCACTCATGCTCTCTTGTATCGATTGTTTATGGCCAGTATCCTTCTTCCTTCATTCCCTGGTGAAACAGTTTCCTATTCATCTTCCACATTCCTTCCTTCTCCCAACACTGTATTTTTTATTGTTTTCTTCCATAAGGGAGCATGTAACTTTAAATCAAAATAAGAGGCAGAATAATAGAGGGTTTCACATCTGGCTTCCTGACTCAGTATCAAAATATCTTACAGGGCCTCAAAAAGAAGCTATCAAAGAGGCATAAAGGAAACAATAAACATGAAAAGAACAATAGGATATTTGAAAAGGAGAAAAATATCTCAGCCAGCAGAGACTGACACTTTTATGATAGTTACCCTGGGAAAAATACATTCAGAAAAGAAGCTGTCATACGTTTCTCCCACAACTGGGGAAGTAGAGACCACTGCTCTACACTTATTCCCTGGAAAACAGAGCCCAGGGACTATCCGTCTCTCTCAGTGGACCTGGAGAGCTGATTTGGGGTGCTGGTTTGGGTTTGGGGTATATTTGGGGAAATACAGTTAATTATAATTGCTGGACCCAACAGCAGCATTCCAGAGGGAAGGTTGACTTCCTGCATGCGGTTTGGGGCGGCCACCTGTAAGGTTGAAAGGACCAAGACCCTGGCTTAGCTAATCCTAAAATTCTGATTAACTACTGGGTGCCAGATGTTGTAACCAGGTTAGCTTCACATCTGGTTTCTCTGTTTAAGGCTACAGGAACACTTCTGCCAATTTGGTGTCCAATTATATCCCAGCTTACCTTACCACCTGCATAAAAAGCTGATGTCTCTGTACAGCAGCTGTGTGACAGGATCCTTGGAAGACAAGGACTGTCTTTGTACCTATCCTGCCCCACACTGGGAGCCTGTGCAGTACTGGACTCTGAGGTCCTTTACTTCATGGGACTCCTGTTTGGAGGCAGGGGTTGTACTCCATTTACCTTTATTTCCCCAGAGCCCTGTGCAAAGACTTGCACATTATAGGTAGTTAGCAAATATTTGTTGAATGACCTGTCTGGTGCTCAGTGAAGCCTTGTTTAATTCAAATAGAAGGTAAGACTTCAAAAATTAATTCCACACCTGCTTCTGACAAAAGCAGCTAAGAAATAATCTTGACAGTTAAAAAAAAAGCTTATACTCTTCTAGTACTGCTACTTGCTAGATCCTCCCAAAGTGTTGGTCCTTTGTCATCTTTTAAAATGCTTACAACAGGCCCCTGGAAGTCAGTCTTAGCTGTTGTTCCCATTCTGCAGACAGGCAAACTCAGAGGGTAATTCAGTAGTCCACAGTCCTGCAGCTAAAATCAGGATCTAACAAAGTATTGCAGTGATTAAAAAAAAAAAGAACACCCACAGAGGAAAAGTGTATATCTGGTCTTTTGTCCACTTCTGCGGCCCTTAAGATAGCTTCCACGGCCAATGCGATTGATGGTGCAGAAATCAGTTATCAAGGTGAAAAGGCAGGTTTCGGGTAGATAAGGCCTGTAAAAAAGGACTGAACATGACATGCCTCGCTGGCAGGACTGATGGAAAGGCTCGAGATTGCTTCCGAGAAATGTGCTGATTCTTATCCAGTGGTGGCTGTGCCCTGACCTCTTCCATGGAAACACATCTAAGAAAATGTTTGTAATGGGCTCTTTCCTAGTCCTTCTCTTCAAATGTAAAAAGCTATGGGTTGGGAAGAGGATGGATGGCTATTTGATAACCTTGGGCAACCGTATGACAACCCATAATATGCTCTTGATGGTCACAGTCACCACTGAGACAGCACTAAGAGGACTGTGAGCAGCTGCATTCTCCATGGTGTTTCCTGATTCCTAGAAAATATGTAAGGGGGGACGCAAAAGATCTCCAGAATTTGTTTATAAAAAATTCTGTATTTACTTTTACACGTTTAAACCTCAGTCACCTTCAAAGTACTCTCTGTTTGATGCAATACATCTATCAGAACACTTTTTCCACTGCTCAAAATAGTTTTTGAACTCGTCAATTTTGACACTTTTTAGTGCTTCTGCCATTTTTTGTTTTGCCTTTTCCACATTGGCAAAACATTTCCCCTTTAGGAGTCTTTTCATCCAGGGAAACAAGCAAGCAAACAAAAAAAGTTGTTTGAGGCAAAATTGGGTGAATTGGGAGGGTAGGGAATGGAGGTAATGTTTTTGGTCAAAAACTGCTTAATGGCACGGTGTGGACAGATACTCTTGTAAATCACCCAACAAGAAACGTGCAAATATGTTGAAAGAATCTCAAAATAAGACTAAAAACAATAACAACAAGCAAATTTACTGGAGCCAAACGCAGCTTCTCACAATACTGGCTGGTCCATTGATGCTGATGAGTTCCTAGAACACTTACCTAGCGGAGGAATCCTGTACAAGGGGCTGCCCTCCAAAAATTAATTCTGTTTTTTTTTTTTGTTCCCCCCCATACTTTAAAACATGTATATTAATTCCATTGTAAAAGGATGCTGAGTGAAGGATGAAGGGAAACCAATTTGAGAAAATAACCCACCCTGAGTAAATATCACAGTCTCCCATTGGTCCAAAACAGAGGGAGGTGTGCTTGTATCTCTGTGCCAGGTGTGGCCTGGAGACAGGACCCCATGTGCACTTGTCACACTGCAGGGCAAGAGTAGGCTTTCTTATTACCTGCTGCCCTTGAACTGTGGACTCCCAGCCCATTTCCTGCCCCTTGAAGGTAGTCAATTCACGTTTGATGAGTGAGTAACGGAATCAAACAATAAATATTATGGTTAAATAACATACTTTGAAGAATGTTACATGCTTCCAAAAAAGGGAAAAACAAATATGTATATTAAAAATAATTTCTAAAAAAGCTTTAAAATGTACTGGGTTTCCCAAACTACATTTCACAGATACTGAAATATGTTTGATCAAAAATGGAGGGGGTTGGAAAGAGGTCCATGACCAACTGAGTTTGGGAATACAGAGTTAAACCAAGATAAGCATGATCTTTAGAGCAGGATTACAGGTATGTAAGATGCTGATATACACCATGTATCTTCACAAAGTTGTTATATTATGTAGCCAAATATATTTGACCATGGAGATAATTGTTGAGACTTATGTATTAATATTTGCAAATTCCTCTGCAGAAAACAGCTGAGTTCAGTAAGCACTTAAGAATTGTAAGCCGGGTTCGGTGGCTCAGTCTGTAATCCTGCGCTTTGGGAGGCTGAGGTGAGTGGATTGCCTGAGCCCGCGGATTCGAGACCCGCCTGGGCAACTTGGCGAGACCTCATCTCTACAATAAATCAAAAAATCAGCCAGGTGTGGTAGCGCATGCCTGTAATTCCAGCTACTCGGAAGGCTGAGGCGGAAGGATCGCCGGAGCCCAGCAGGTCAAGGCTGCAGTGGCCAGGAGCAGCCACTGCACTTCAGTCTGGGTGACAGAATGAGACTCCAACTCAAAAAAAAATAATAATAAAATAAAATAAAATACTATTTAACTTTAAAATC
>CAUYQG010196553.1:0-20438 GCA_963574415.1 Tarsius wallacei
TGCATCTATGTTCATAAGAGATATTGGCCTGTAGTTCTCTTTTCTTGTTCATAAATACCTTGATTTACACATAGGAATGCATGATTTTTCTATCTTGAAGATCCTTCTTTTACAAAGCTCCATTTCCACTCCCTTCCTGCCTTTCCACTAGGTAGGTAGCTGAGTGTCTCCCTCTAACTTTCTTCTTGCCTCCAGTAAACCTCACTTTAATAGAAGGATCTTTCTTGACCACTCTTTGTAAAAAGCATGACCCCTTCCACAATCATCAGTTATTCTCAGCCTTTTTGATAGTTCTGTTTTTCAGTCAGTTTCAGGAAGCTGATGTTTTGGATTACATATTAGTTTTATGTAAGTTTGGCTATCAAGACTGATTCTTTCTAAATCCAGACATCTCTAAGTATATTGAGAGCACTTCTACTTTCTTTAGATCAAGCACAAATCAGAAACTATTTTCTTTTTTTTTTTTGAGTTGGAATCTCACTCTGTCACCCAGACTGGAGTGCAGTGGCCGCTCCGGGCCACTGCAGCCTTGATCTGCTGGGCAACGGCGATCCTTCCGCCTCAGCCTTCCAAGTAGCTGGAACCACAGGCGTGCGCTACCATGCCCAGCAAATTTTTGATTTATTGTAGAGATGAGGTCTTGCCAAGTTGCCCAGGTGGGTCTCAAACCTGCAAGCTCAGGCAATCCACTCACCTCAGCCTCCCTAAGCGTGGGATTACAGGCTGAGCCACCAAGCCCAGCATAGAAACTATTTTCAAAGAGAAATAACTTCTAATAAATAAGTTCAGATTCACACAGGCAGAGAGATAAGAATTACAAAGAATTTCTGAGCAATACATAACACTGACAACATATAGCCTATATATTTTAGGTAATATTCAACTCAAATATTTGTGTAAAATTTACATTTTAAAGTAAGAATGTGTACTTTGTAAAGCATTCCATCTACAAGGGCATTGTACTAATCTTGAGAAGGAAGTTAAGCACTATATGTACTTTTTTCCTGTGTGAATCCTCTTTTATGTTTACTTAATATATACAAATGCATTAGAAAATGTACTTGATATACTTTCTTTCTGAATTTTCACTTTTCTCGTTATCAACCAATAAATAGATAGATTAAAACTTCCTTGAATAAATGATTGTATCCCCTAGGGAGAGTAACCTGAAAACAAGTTATAGAACTGAAAAAGAATTGACTGAAATTGTGTAGTTATCGTTTCTATTTGTTACATCTTCCACTGCCAGGAAACATCACACTCACTTGGTTTGCAACAGCGTGTTTCTCAGAACAATGCTGCAAATGAAATAAGGTTGACTTGATACTTGATGTCAATATTGATTAGCTTATACATTTTTCCATAATATCCAGATTCAGTGTTGGTTATTCCATGCTAACTGTGTGAGTTGTACAATACCTGCTTTTTGTCAATATAGCAAAATTATTGCATTATGCAATTCGCAGTGATCAAGAGGGACATTTATCTTTTGTAATAATTCACTACTGTTTTGACAGGAGTCATTCTCTTTCATTCTTCAGATCAAAAAGGTCTGTCTCCATCTCTGTGAGAGTATTTAAGTACCAGACATGTGTTTTGAAACACAGAAAACTAAATTATCAACCAATTAAATTACCAGCTTAAAGAAGAAGACAGGCAAACTCAGGTTGGTGCTTTCCATCCAGTGCCTAAAATGCCCATGACCAAGCCCAGAGTAGAGTGTACAAAAGTATAATCATTTGGAATTATATATTGATCTCTCATATAACTTATTCCATACATTTTATAACCTCCTATATTATGAAACACTGCAACAAGCTTTAAATGGAAAAGAGCTTGCATTTCAGATGTTACAGCAACATATTTGTGGAACCTTCATGAATGGATCCCTGGGTGCTCAGGTAGGGTTGAGTCCTTGCACTGGATCTGTGTCTTGAGTGAGATTGGGCATTATGTAAGCCACTGAGATGTCAGGGTTAGTGATTGTATCATATTCTAGCCTTTTACTGAAAAATAGTAGTATTTCAAGGGCAAATTGTCTGTCATTTACTCTTAAATGTGTATAAAAAGAAAAGTCAGTGGTGAAAGCTATCTTCCTCACAGGAAAATCAAGATTTTATAGTATACAAAAATTTCTGCCAAGCACTTCTGTTTGTAGTGTCTAAACAATATTCTTTACCCTCCTTCTGAAAAGAACTTTTTCTTTATTTCTCTGTCTAAAATACATCTTCATTTTGAAATCTACTTATTTTTGAAACTGTTTCAATAATGCCATTTATCTTCCTTTTTCACTGAAAAATTAAATCTATATTCAATTACACAAGATATTTTTCATTGTTTACTCATGTCATCACCTATTTCCCATTACTTATTGGCTTCAAAATGAATATGGATTTTCTTATCTTAGGTCTATAGCAATCTCATCATCCTCAAATGAGTTTCAGAAAGCCGGTGGTTACTCTTTTTCCTTCATTCATAAACTGAAACTTTTAGACACCACATCTTATTAAAGGATGCAATTCACTTTAACTTTTCATTATTCAAAGTTTTCATCCTCTCTTTTTCTACATATTACCGATTTTTTTTATGGCCTGATACTATTTCTAAAAAGTTTAGGACTGAGAGTTTTTCTTTCTCTCTACTATTTCTATGGTATAAACTTGAAATTATAGTGCAGGGACTTAAGATAACATCTCTCTTATAATCATGTCATTCAAGTCATAATACTATGCTTCTTCTTTTTGTGGGCATCCTCATATCCTGAATATATAACTGTGTGATTTGTTCATCTCTTTACATCCACATGTATTTTTATTATGAAATTGTACATATGTATGTGGGTAGATACATATCTATATAAATAGAGATATATGGATATAAATTAAATATCTCATCTTTTTCCTCTTTACCTTCTGCCCTAAGACTTGACACAGCACTGAATTCATTGATATTCAATAGTGTTGGTACATTCGATTTTTATTTTTAAAATATACCAAAACTTTCTCATTAATTTAGGTTATAAATGAATAAGAAGTATTCAAGTGAAATTTTATGGTTTCCTTTGCCATTTAGCATAATGGAATATTTATTTAACGTGGCACATGGGGTGTTCCAAAATTTCCCTGATCAACCTCTTTGAATCCGCTCATGACTATTTATCAATAGTTGCTTTAGTGACTTTCTGAAAATATGAATCATAGCAAGCCTTTATCTGACTCAAAATGTCCCAGAAGCTTCATTATTCTTGAAATAAAATTCAAAATCCTTATAATGGCTTTAGAAAGCCTTACATGATCTGATTCTTGCTAATTTTTATAATTTTCAACCACGGTATATTCAATCTGGTACATTCCAGATGACTTATATGTGATTTCTTGATATTTGTCAAACATATTGATCTGACTTATGCTGTAGGATGCTGTAATTATTGTTTTCTTTACATGAACCCTTGCTCAAGTGCCTCATGTCCTAACTGATTCATTTCTGTACATTATTTTTGCCGTTGCTTATGTGCAAAAAATACATAATTGTCTGTTTTAGAGAAAGGTCTTCTTTGTCACTTGTTTTAGTCTGCTTGGATTGCTAAAACAGAATACGACAAACTGGGTAGCTTAAACAAGATACATTTATTTTTCACAGTTCTGGAATCTTGGGACGTCTAGGTCAAGATGATGGTACAGTTGATTTCTGGTGATAGCTTTCTCTCTGGCTTGTAGATAGTTACCTTTTCACACGTCTTTATGTTGCCTTTCCCTGGTGAATGAATGCTGTGAGAGAGCTAGCAAGCTGTCTGGTGTTTCTTCCTTAAAAACATCAATCTTATCAAATCAGTGTCCCTTTCTTATGACCTCATTTTACTCTAACTACTTCCTTGGAGTTCTCATCTCTGTATGCAGCCATACTGGGAGTTAGGGCTTCAATGTTTGAATTTTGGAGGACAGAAACATTAAATTCATAATGTCACTAAAGTGGTATACCCCCTCATCTAAAGTCTATACCCCTCGCTCCTCTGTGAGTATCCTTACTGAGTTCAAAACTATTTCAAATGATCTATATATTTCACTTGTGTATAAAACTTTAAAGTGGTGAGGCATTTTGTCATTTGTAAAAATGTATTTTCCTAGAATTTAGCACTTGACAAGTACTCATTATTTTAGAATAAATGAGTGTTTCAGGGATAAATGAATGCATTACTGAATAATAATGGAGAATTTCAATACAATTTAGAAAACAATGTTAGACACAGAGTATGTTGATTATTATTTGAACTTGGGCACTGCTTAAGTTTTTGCATTTTTTCCTAACTAAAAGTTTGATCAATAATATTTATATCTCTGATAGACATCCAAAATGGAATGTAAGACGGAACATATGTCATATAGTTCATATTAAAATTTTTTTTATTTTTAAATATTTGAGTATTTCACTCATTCTTAACTTATGTATGAGCTGTCCTAGGACAAATTTAGTCATAGAAATGTTCTCCAACCCCATTGCAAATAATTTGTGTTGCTCAAATTTTTATTTAAAAAACCTTCAATTCTTTAAGATGTGTTTTTGCATAATTCTATTTCAAGGAGTCAACAATATCTCTTCCTTGATGATTATAGGATAAAGACACATCACTATATAATTATACAGCATACTTATAATGCAAATACTCTTTGATGCAAGGCAACAGAGTGACATTATTTGAAAAGAGAGTTTGCAAAGCAACTTTTTTTGGAGGTAAGTAGAGACTAGAATAATAGTATTTTTTAAAAGCACACATTTTTTCAGACATTTTTGTTCATTCACTGTGTTTTGTCTTAGCACTAGTGTTGCTTTTGTTCTCATTGCTATATGTCACCTATATGTCCCAAAATAATGATGCATTTTCTTCACCATTCTCTTCACCAAGCATAAACCAGTTTAGCCAATGCAAAATATGTCTCTCTGAGCCTTTTTTCCCCTCCAAGGCTCGAAAATACCCATACAATGGAGAAAATTTGTTAGAAAAAGTCACTAGGATAGCATAATGACTTCTGATATGATTATGGATCCGTTAAACCTCTTGACAGTTTCATCACTTAGTCCATTGATTGCAGGAAACAGCTTCTGGTACTTAAAGCTACATTTTCAATGGATGTTGGAAATGATGTCAAGGAAAGCTACTCCTCTAAGCACCACGTCTAAATTTCAATACCTCATTATTGACCAGCTGCTGGCTCATTCATTCAAATTATTTAAATGAACCATTCAAGTTGGGCATAAAGTAGACAAATTCATTTAGTGATCGTTGATAGGCTAACATTCCTGTGAAACTTTAGAAACTTTCTGTACATTCTGTAATAGTGTTTAGTTGATCCATTTAAAAGCTCATTATTTTAGTAAATATTAACTTACTTTGCTTTAAATTCTGCTTTCAAACATCATTTGTATTTTATGTTAGTTTAATTTTCTTCCTTCTGGTGTTAAAGAGTTTCACTTGTGTTCATATCTTGAACAATTAATATTATAAAATCTCTTTTAACTTAACTATTGGTAGTGTAGATTTAGCTTTACCTTAACCAACATTTGTTAAAAAGTATTTAATTTAATCTTGGTACCAAAATTTCAGAGGACAGATAGAATTTTAGAAAAGATGATAAGTTATTCTCCATGTAGGATGTATGAGAAAAAGAAAGAAAATTTTGTGTTCTGCTTCTAATCAAAGGGTAAGTAAAGTGCTCTCCAATTCACCAATTATAAAAGACATAATCTTCTCCACTGCAATAGTGGATTTATGATCTAATCCATACTAATACAAGTTTATGGTGCTATACCACATAAAGAACCATTTACAGACAGAGCTGCTATCACCATCATTTTCAAAAAAATTTCTTTCAGTTTTTCATCACAAATTGTTGAGTTTGTTCCCAAAAAAATTAAGCTCAAAAAACCTTTATATTATTCATGAAAAAATTATTATTTAGAAAAGTAATTAAAGCCAAAGAAGAATAATTGATCATAGGTTTTTGCATACTTTAGTTTCAACTTGCTTTTAACACTCATGATCATAAGTGATATCACCTTTATGCCAGTATATTTAAGAATTTTCTAGGAATAAGTTAAAGTTATAAAGTAAAAATATATTTATATAGTTAAAATATTTAATGGATTTTTAAAAAGAGAATTATAGCAAATAATTGAAATCAAGAATGGTAATATTTTAAGTCTATTTGACTCAGTGAAATATAATCTCTGTAAACATCATATTGTATGTCTAAATTTTTATAGAGTTCTAGCAAATGCATATGTATCTATAATAATGAAAAGTGAATGAGTAGTTTCTTGCAGAGTTGAAGGAAGGAAATAAGCAGAAGTGGGAATCAAAGATTATGAAGGGGCATGAAGAAATTCGGCAATGTTGATTTTGGTGATGGTTTTGCTGGTGTTTGGCAATTTAACTATTTACCTTTCTCTGTTATTTTCTACCTCTTACAACCCATTCTAAATTATTATATTATTTCAACTAAGGGTCAGATATTATTATTTGAACTATAGTCCATGAGACCATTATGAGTTAAATTGTGTCTCTCAAAAACATAAGTTATAATCCCTTAATACCTATTACTGTGACATTTTAGGAAATAGGGTATCAAGTTAAAATGAGTTTAGACTGGGTTTGAGTGGGTCTCAATCTAATTTGAGTGACTATCTTTATTAAAAGAGGAGAAGAGAGAAAGAGACAATCACAGGGAGAATGCCAAGTGACAGAGAAGGCAGAGGTTTTGAGTGATAAGATCTGTAAGAAAGGAAATGCCAAGGATTGCTGACAACAACCGGAAGTTAGGGGAAAGGAGTTGAACAGTCTTCTCAAGTCCCCAGAAGAAACCCAGTCTGCAGATGTATTATTTTATTTATTATCTCAGAATTCTAGGCTCCAGAATTCTGAGATAATAAATTCTCGTTAGTTCAAACCCCCAAATTTGGAGTAATTTGTTATGGTAGCCCTGGGTAACGAATACAGGGCCAAATCCAGGACACTACCAGTTTTTCACATAACATCTTATTGTAATATAAATACGTTCTCAAATTTGTGTGTTGTCTGTGACTGCTTCATGCAACAATGGATGAGTTGAAAAGTTTCTACAGAAACCATATGGTCTGCAGCACTTAAAATATTCATGATGTGGCCCTTTAGGGGAAAAAAAATTCACTGTTCTCTATTTTAAAACACATAGAGTATTGTTCTATGTAGGCAAAGTTAAGCAGACTTATTAGTGAGTGTTCCTTATACATTATACATATACCAATATACGTTGTGTGTAAGTAACATATATAGTGTGTATATACACATATATGTAGTCATATAAAAGTGTGTTTGTATATATATGTGTGTATACATATATGTATACATATATACACATGAGGTCTGACAATTAGGTTTGCAATCCATCTTAGAAAAAGTGCTACTTACTTCATGATGGTCACCTTCTAAGTGACTCCCCTTGGGAAGCTATGCACTGATGCCAGTGTCTAGTCCACCTGTCAAAGTAATTTTGGATCTCTTTTTCTAGAATGGCCATCAGAGCTGTAGTCATGAGAATATTGGAGTTTAAATTAGAGCAACAAATAAACATCAACTTTCTTATTAAACTTGGCAAGAGTGGAGGTGAAATCAGCGACATGTTAGTCCACATCAATGAGAATAATGCCCTGAATAAAACAGCAGTGTATAAATGGATTAAACATTTCGCTGAGAAGACAGAAAACATCACTGATGAAGAGAGGTCAGGATGGCCAGTAACAAGCAAAACTGACAAAAGCATTGCAAAAACTCATCAAGTTGTGAGTCAAAATTGTCAGCGAACTGTGAGAAGCATAGTAAACATTGATAGAGAAACAGGAAAGTCTTCACTGAAAATCTTGGATGAGAAAGTTGTGTGCAAAATGGTCCCAATGGAGCTCTTGCATCACAACAATGAACCAGTTCACACAGCACTGTCTGTATGGGAATTTTTATCCAGTAAATAACTGTATTGAAGCACCCTCCCTACTTACCTGATCTATCCCCTAATGACTTTTTTATTGACCAGAGGGTAAATTAAATATTGAAAGGATTTTTTTATGACATTCAGGACATCACAGGTAACACAATGACAGCTCTGTTGGACAGTCTAAAAAAAAGAGTTCCAAAATTGCTTTGATGGGTGGACTAGGCACTGATGTTGTTGAGTAGCTTCCCAAAGGGAGCACTTTGAAGGTGACCATAGTGATACTCAGTTATAAGATATGTAGCACTTTCTCTAGGATGTATTTGAAAACTTAATTGTCAGTCTTTGCATCTAGATATGTAACGTTTCAATTTTTTACATAGATGAGAACTGAGAAAAAAGATATGTTTAAAGTATCTTCCTATATAGTAAACACAATCATAATAATATGCTATTATCATTTGAATACTTATCAACCAGAAGTTAAATAAATTGCTTAGTTCCTGAGGAGCTTCTGAGATAAATAAGTAGAATTTCTAAATATTACTGTGCCCTGAAAACATTCATATCAGATTTTTAAAAAATAAAGTAGCTTGTAGTACAATTGTTTGAATTTCTAAATAAAAATAACCAGTTATTTTTATGGCATTCTTTACTAATGGTCAAAAAAGAGCTGAAACCCTAGAGTTTCTTTTCAATTATATTGAAAGTCAGTAAAATTAGAGTTAAACTTGCAAACTTAGGAATCTCAGCTCCTTCTGATGTGATAGTTCCAGATAGAGAAAGTATTTTAGCATAAAACCTAAAACATAAAACTCTAGTCAGAGTTTTCTGAGATATATGTGATATATAGCTGTATAATAGCAAAGTAAAGTAAGTATGTTATATTATCCTGAAGTTCATCTTCATATGATTGAATTGACCTTAACACTAATGAGCCATAGAATCTCTATCAAAAAAGAACACATTCTAGATTTTATGGAAGGCTCTATCAACATACATAAGTTTTATATCTTTTGCATATTTATTTTCTTTGTACACATCCAACTTTTAAAATGTTTACATATATATACACACATATAAAGAATGCCTTCTTCCCAGGACAATTGCTGCTAAAATATGATCTCTAAAGGAACAGTAAATACAGAAACAGTTCTTTGACGTTATATTATGTTCTGTCCTTTGACTACTTTTTTTCTATCAAAAAAAGGAGAAAAAAAATTGTGTCCTGTGTTTGGTATAGTTTAAAGTGTATACATATGTGTGTATAAGAAGAAATAAGGTAGCTAGAACAGTAAGAAAAAATATGATAGAAAATATATCTGTAAGAGAAGTTTTGGTTATTATTATATTTTATAGTGGCTATAATTTCTAAAACGCTAAAATATGTACATATTCTTACAAAATACCTAATAGCAATTGAATTGCTGAATTTTTATTTATGATAAATACTTCACATAAATATAAAATAAATTATTGCAGAATGCTCTATCAAAGGATTCAAAATTCTTCTATGAAGTGAAAATTTTCTGGATGAATATATTTAAATGCAAAGAAAATACTTTATGTAGTCCTAAATTTAACCCTCATAGAATGAGACATAGAAAACTCTATTAAAAACAAAAACTGTACAATTTCCAAGCTTAGTGCCTTGAGAGAGTTTTTACATCACATTCTCACTCCAGGGAGTGAAAATGCAAATAAAAACCAGTGGGCTTGTGTAAACAGGCCCAGTTGCTAATCCAGGCTGACTAAGAGGCTAGAATTTTGCAAGTGTACAAGGGTATAGAGAAGAGAGAAGAAAAGTAGCAAAGGAGAGGGAGGGGAGAAAAGGAAGAAGGGAGAAAGAAGGGACAGAAGAAGGGGGAAAAAAGAAAGACTGCAGATCAATACCACTCTTCTCATGAATTTGGATGCAAAGTTTAACAACAAAATAACAAAATATTAACAATTTGAACACAAAACTGTGTAAAAAGAATGCATAGTGTGACCAAGTGAATTTTGTTTCAGGTGGATGAACATGTAAAAATGTATCAATGTAATCTACTATATTACAAGTAAAAAAGAAAAACCATATAAGCATATCAAATAATAAAAAATTACATTAAAAATACTCATTTATGATTAAAAAAACTCTTAGCAAGGCAAAAATAACCAGAAGTTATTTGATTCTATACATGCACATACACACAATTTGATTAAGAACATTTACAAAAAACCTATAGCTAACATCATACTTGATTTAAAAAGGATGATTTTTCCTCACATACCAAGAACAAGGTAAAGATTTTCATTCTTGCCACTCTGTAGGTGAGGTTCACAACATACGAGATTCTAACTACTACAAAATTTTAAAAAAAGAAGAAATAAAATATATTTTATTGCAATGGAATAAACAAATCTATGTTTGCAGATGACATTTATTAATATAGAAAATCCCTAGAAATCTGAAAAGAAGAAAAAGAAAAATAAACTATTGGAATTACAAAGAGATTCAAAAAGGTCATCTGATATAAGATCAATACTTGAAAAAAACAATTCAACTTCTAAGCTAAAAATAAACATGTGCAAACCAAAAGTAAATGTACAGTATTATTCACAATTTGTGTCAAAGAAAAAATGAAGTATTTAGGAATATATTTTACAAAAGATCTGCATGCTTAATATTATAAAATGCTGATAAAGAAATTGAAGACTATATAAATGAATGGAGAGATATACTATGTTCATGGATTGGAACATTATGATGAAGATGCTAGTTCTTCTCCAACTGATCTATATGTTTAATGCAATTCCTGTTAAAATCTTAGTGAGGATTTTTGTAGACATAGACAAGTTTATTTGACAATGTATACAAAACATCTTATTTATTTTTAGTATTATTTTAGGCATATTAAAAAGTGAGTTGAAAAATTACAATTTGTAAAAACTTTACTTTGGAACATCTTTACTGGGTTTATCTTCTGAACTTTTACTTACAATGGAAACATATGTAAAATATGATGCATACAAACATATATACATAATATATCTACATATGTAGATATATATCTATAGATACAGATATAGATGAATTATGTGTATAGATAAATGCATATAAATTCAGAAAAAATACTTTAGAATGTAAAATATAAATGCATACATGCTTATCATTTTTGTTGTTTATATAGAGAAGCATAATTTTAAAAATATTTTCTTTTTATCTTGAGACTGTTATAATATAATTTACAGTTTCTAGCAGTCAATTTGTGAATTTTACAGAATTCTTTAAGCTGAGAAATATCATTTGTGACTAAAGAGTTTTACATTTTTCTTTTCAATTTTTGCTCTTTGTGCATTTGTTGAGTTCCTTAGTTTATTTTAAAATATTCTATTAACTTGTCTAGGGCTTTAACTACAATATTAAGCAGAACTTGTTGGAAAGTGCTCACTTTCTTTATTCTTAATATGAGGGGGAAATCATTCACTGTACATGTTAGCTGTAACTTTTTAAAAAATAGATGCATTTTTTCTGATTGAGGAATTTATTTTTCACTATTAGCCTTCTAAACATTTTAATTATGAATCAATTTTGAATTTTATTAGCATTTTTCCATGTTTTGCCCACTTGTTCCATACATATCTTTCTGTGTTGTCTTCTGATTTGACTTGCCTCATTTTCACCCTATTATTTTTGCTTATAGGTATATTTAAGAGAAGGTATATTAAATTTATTTTGTTTATTTTGTTTGTTTGTTTATCTGTTCATTTGCTTGCCTATCTGTTTTCATTTTTCTACTTCTTTCTCTTCATCTTCCTTTCTTCTCCCTTTTTTCTCTGTTCTTTACCTTTCTTTATCTAATTTTGGTTTCACAGATTGTACATACACTCCCAGTGCATGGACATATTGTAAGGTGATGGAAAGTGGGTCCCAGAGGATGCACACACCAGTCAGTGAATACTGCAATCTGAAAGCAGCTTCTGAACCATAGCTACCCACATTAAACCTTAATCAAATCTCAAAACTGCAAAAAAGATAGCACAACCCCCCAACCCCAGCCTGGCTTCAAAGTTGAAAAAATACAGAGGCTCTATCTGAGGAATAATAGAGGATTAAGCAAACAGAAGTGAAAGCTATCCCCCATCACAGAGCAATGAAATTAAAGAAGGAGGTGAAAGGGGGAGGAAAATCATCACAAATGAAGAAGAATCAAAGGAGGAATACAGGTCACATACAGACTCCTGGGAAGATAGCACCTGAGAATACAGACTTGAGAGCTCAAGCAATGAAGAGTCCCCAGAATGATCCAAAATCACAAACCCAGAGATCAAGATATTAATAGAGAATGAATAAAATGAGGAGAGATACGAGGAAAGAATAAAGGAGTTGATAACTGAGATGATGGCAATAAGAATATAGTAAATGATATAAATAACAAACTGACAAGCATGGAAAAGCAGGATGAACCAAACAGAAGAAAGAATGTCAAAATTTGAGGACCAAAATTTGGAAACAATTCAAACTATTAAAAACATAGAAAAGAAGCTTAAAAAGATGGAACAAAGCCTCCAAGAGATTTGTGTTTATATCAAGAGGCCGAACCTAAGAGTAATTGGCATTCCTGAGGCAGATAGAGAAACAGAGACTACCCTGGAACAAACATTCCATGAAATTATCCAAGAAAACTTCCCTCATCTCATCAGAGATATGAACATTCAAACACAAGAGATTCAGGGAACCTCTGAAAGACAAATGAGAAGACCAACTCCTAGACACATAGTAATCTGTTTACACAAAGTAGGTATAAAAGAAAAACTCCAGCCAAGCTTGGTGGCTCAGCCTGTAATCCCAGCACTTTGGGAGGTTGAGACAAGTGGATCGCCTGAGCCTTTGGGTTTGAGACCAGACCAGGCAATATGGAGATACCTCATCTCTACAATAAAAATAAAAAAAATTGCTGGGCATGTCAGTGCATACCTGTAGTTCCAGCTACTTGGAAGGCTGAAGAGGAAAATCACTGGAGCCCAGCAAACCGATGCTGTGGTGGCCATGAGTATGCCACTGTACTCCAGCCTGGGTGACAGAGTGAGACACCAACAAAAAAAAAGAAAGGAAGGAAGGAAGAAAAAAAGAGAAAGAAAGAAAGAAAAAGAGAATTCTAAAGGCAGCAAGAGAGAAAAGTCAAACTACTTACTGGGAAAGACCTGGGGTGGCCATGAAAATGCCACTGCATGCCAGCCTGGGTGACAGAGTGAGACACCAACTCATAAAAAGAAAGAAAGAGACACAGAAAGAAAGAAAGAAAGAGAGAAAGAGAGAAAGAAAGAAATCCTAAAGGCAGCAAGAGAGAAAGGTCAAACTACTTACTGGGAAAGACCAATTAGAATAGCAGCAGATTTATTTATAGAAACACTACAGGCTAAAAGAGACTGGAGTCCAATCTTCAAGTACTCAAGGATAAACAATTTCAACCAAGAATTTTCTATGCAGCTAAGCTAAGCTTCATTAGCAATGGAGAATTAAAATCCTTCCAAGACATTCAATACCTAAGAGATTATGCCACCTTCAGACCAGCTTTATAAAAAACACATAAGAAAGCATTAAGCACAGAGGAAAAAAAAAAGAAAGAACAACCACACTCTTCCCAAGAACAAAGGAAAAATATTGAAAGCACACACATATATCAACCCAAATATCAAAAGAAAACCAACCAACAAATAAACAACAACAAATCCTTAAAAAAACCTCATGACAGAGATAAACTCTCACATCTCAATAATTAGCCTGAATAAGAATGGACTGAATGCACCACTGAAAGGAGATAGAACGCAAACTGGATAAGAATATATGATGCAACAATTTGCTGTCTTCAGGAGACTCACCCCACCAGAATGGAAACTCACAGAATCAAAGTAAGAGGATGGAAAACAATTTATCGGTGAACAAACACAGAATAACACAGAAATTTTGATCTTAATATCAAACAAAATATATTTTAAGCTACCATAAATTTAAAAAAATATGGAAGGTCACTATATAATGAGAAAAGGTTCAGTCCATCAACAAGAAATATCCATCCTAAACATATATACACCCAGCACAGGAGCACCAACCTTTATAAAGCAGCTTCTATGTAAACAAAAAAATGAAATTAACTCAAACACTATCATAGCTGAGGACTTAAATACCCCACTAACAACCCTAGCTAGATCATCAATGCAAAAAATCAACAAGGAGATCCAGAACCTCAATTTGACGTTTGACCAGCTGAAATTAATAGATACCCACAGGCACTCTACCCAACAACCACAGAATATACTTTCTACTCATCACTACATGAAATGTGTTCAAAGATTGACAACATCCTCAGCCATAAATCAAGCATAAACAAATTCCATAAGATCAAAATACTGCCATGAAACTTCTCAGACCAAGGAAGAACAAAAATAAATATCAACACCAACAAAGTTTCCCAAAAACTCACAAAGTAATGGATACTAAACAGCATAATGCTGAACAACTCCTGGGTCAACACAGAAATCAAAGCAGAAATTAAGAGATTTCTGGAAACAAATGAAAATAAAAACACATCTTACCAAAACCTCTGAGATACTATGAAAACAGTACTTAGAGGGGAATTTATTTCTTTATGAACACACATCAACAAAATGGAAAGATCACAAATTAACAGTCTAACAAAGAGCTTAAGGGAGCTAGAAAGACAAGACCACCAAAACCCTAACTTCTGCAGAATAATCCAGATTGCCAAAGTAAAAGCCCAAATACAGGGTATAGAAGACAAAAATATCATAGGAAAAATTAATAAACAAAAAGCTGGTTCTTTTAAAGGATAAACAAGAATGACAGACCCCTAATCAGAATAACCAAAAAAAAAAAAAAGAGAGAAAAAGCCCAAGTAAATACAATCTGAAATTCAAAAGATCAAATCACAATGGACACTGAAGAAATACAAAAAAATTATCAGAGATTACTATGCACACCTGTATGGAAACAAACTTGAAAATCTAAATAAAATGGAGGACTTTCTGACATCACACAACCTCCCCAGTTTGGAACAAGAAGAAATTGAGACATGAAATAGACCAATCACAACCCAGAAAATAGACTCCATCATAAGAAAGCTACTCAAAAAAAGGCCTGGACCAGATGGTTTTCCAGTGGAGTTCTATAAAACATACAAGGAGGAGCTGATACCAATCCTATAGAAAGTATTGCAAACAATTGAGAAAGATGGAACTCTCTCCAAATCATTTTATGGAGCTAATATCACACTGATGCCCAAACTTGGTAAAGATTCAACAAAAAAGAGAACTACAGGCCAGTATCCCTGATAAACACAAATGCAAAAATAATAAGATTCTAGCAAATCAGATCTAAAAACACATCTCAAAAAATATCCACCTTGACCAACCAAGTAGGTTTCATTCCTGGGATGCAGGGCTGGTTCAACATTCACAAGATCATAAATGTAATTAAATACATCAACAGATGTAAAAATAGGAATCACATGATTATATCATCAGATGCAGAAAAAACTTTTGATAAAATCCAGCATCCCTTCTTGATAAAAACCCTTGAGCATCTAGGCACAGAAGGAACATACCACAAAATAGTAAGTGCCATCTATGATAAACCCATCAACAACATATTGCTGAATAGATAAAAATTGGAAGCATTTCCCCTGACAACTGGAACAAGACAAGGCTGCCCACTGTCATCCCTCTTGTTCAACATAGTGTATGAAGTCCTAGCTAGAGAAATCAGACAAGAGAAGGAAATCAGGTGTATGGAAGTAAGGAAAGAAGAAGTCAAGCTATCCCTCTTTGCTGACACTATTATTCTATACCTGAAAATCCAAGATAATCTGTCAAAAACATTCTTTCAATGATAAAAAAACTTTGACAAAGTCTCAGGGTACAAAATCAATGTGCAAAAGACAGTAGCATTCTTATACACCAACAACAAACAGGCAGAGAAATAAAAAAAATTTAAAAAGTGCAATCCCATTCACAATAGCCACAAAAAAAATGAAATACCTCGGCATCAACCTAACCAAAGAAGTGAAAGACCTTTACAATGAAAATTACAAAACATTGCTCAAAGAAATCAAAAATGACACAAACAAATGGAGAAGTACTCCATGTTCATGGATTGGAAGAATCAGCATTGTTAAAATGTCCATCCTACCCAAGGCAATCTACAGATCTAATGCAATACCCATTAAATTATCAGCATCATTCTTCCCAGACCTGGAAATACCAGTACAGAAATTCATATGGAATCATAAATGATCACGAACAGCCAAAACAATCCTCAACAAAAGAAACAAAGTGGAAGGTATCACACTTCCAGACTTTAAACTTTATATAAGGCTACAATTATCAAAACACCCTGGTATTGGTACAAGAACAGACATATAGACCAATAGAAAAGAATAGAGATTCCGGAAGCAAGTCTCAATTTCTCAAACAACTCATCTTTAATAAAGCCTCCACTAACAACCACTGGGGAGAGGAGAACTTATTCAGTAAACTTATTCAGTGCTGGGAAAATTGGCTGACCACATGCAGAAAATTAAAACAAGACCAATACTTATCACCATACACAAAAATCTACTCTAAATGGATCAAAGACCTAAACATAAAACCTCAAACTATAAGAACCTTAGAAAATGCAGGAGACACCCTTTTGGAAATTGGAACTGGCAATGAATTCCAGATCAAAACTCCAAGTGCCTATGGCATAAGAGATAAGATAGACAAGTGGGACCTCATCAAACTGAAATGCTTCTGCAAAGCCAAATAAACCATCAAGAGAGTGGGGAGACAATCCACAGAATGGGAAAAAAAGGTTTCCAACTGTATATCTGACAAAGCCTAACATCTAGGATCTACAAGGAACTCAAACATGCCAAAAAGAAAAAAAAAAGTAGCCCTATTGAAAAGGGGTCAAAACAAAGCAAAAAAAAAAGGGAGGGGGCAAAAGATATGAATAGACACTTCTCTAAAGAAGACATATGATCAGCCAGCAGATACATGAAAAAACGCTCAGTCATCAAAGAAATGCAAATTAAAACTACACTGAGATATCACCTAACTCCAGTCAGGATAGCCATCATCAACAACTCAAAAAACAACATATGCTGGAGATGTGGGGGAAAGGGAATGCTTCTACACTGTTGGCAGGAGTGTTAACTTGTACAACCTCTGTGGAAAACAGTATGACAACTCATAGAAGATCTTAAAATTGACCTCCCATATGACTTAGCAAGTCCCATTCTGGCAATACCCAAAGGAACTCAAATCATTCTATAAAAAAGATACCTGTGCATGCATATTTATTGCAGCACTATTCATAATAGCAAAATTATGGAACCCATCCATGTTCATGTGCCCAAAATGTGGTACATACACACAATGGAATATTACACAGCCAAAAAAGGACAAAGTTACTAACTTTGCAGCAACTTAGATGGTTTCAGAGTCTGTAATACTCAGTGATCTATCACAGAAACAAAGAAGTGAGTACCACATGTTCTCACTCATAAATGTACCCTGAGAAATTATAATAATACTATAAGAAAGGGATTGGCAGGAATGGGAAACGGTCAGAGGCAGGAGCAGGGTGGCACGTTTCATCAATAAGAGTACCTGATGACAAATCAGGTGATGTGGGAATCAAAGTGAGGCCCAAACTTTACCTGTACCATACCATTTGTATACCTAACCCTGAATTGTACCCCGCATCTTTAAAATAAATTTTTTTTCTCTATATCAATATTTTTTATCTTGATATTGTGGGGTACAGTTAAGGGTTAGGTATACAAATATGCTTCATTCAGGCACCCTT
Organism: Tarsius wallacei; assembly: GCA_963574415.1. NCBI lineage: Eukaryota > Metazoa > Chordata > Mammalia > Primates > Tarsiidae > Tarsius > Tarsius wallacei. The sequence goes on from CAUYQG010196553.1 coordinate 17,809, forward strand.
ATTGATGGGGGGGTTTCCCCATCCCCAGACAAATATTACTACCATTAATCTCACCTCCCTTCCCCTCTCTCTCCCATAGTTTCCCACGAATGTCAATCCTTTTCTTATAGTATTATGATGGATGTTCAAGGTCCACTATACGAGTGAGAACGTGTGATACTCAGATCTTTGTTTCTGTGAGAGATCACTCAGAATTATGGACTCTAGTTCCATCCAGGTTGCTGCCAAATTCATGATTTTGTTCTTTTTTATGGCTGCATAGTATTCCATCGTGTATATGTACCACATTTTTTAAATCCAGTCCTCTTTTGATGGACAGTATGGTTGGTTCCAGGTTCTTGCTATTGTGAACAATACTGCAATAAACATACGTGTGCAGGTATCTTTTTCATAGAGTGATTTGAGTTCTTCATGGTATATTTCCAGTAGGGAGATTGCGGGGTCATATGGGAGGTCAATATTTAGAGTTTTTAGGAATCGCCACACTGCTTTCCACAGAGGTTGCACTAGTTTACACTCCCACCAACAGTATATAAGTGTTCCCTTTTCACCACATCCTCTCCAGCATCTGTTATTTTTTGAGTTATTGATAATGGTCATTCTGACTGGAGTTAGGTGGTATCTCAGTGTAGTTTTAATTTGCATCTCCTTGATGATTAGTGAGGTTGAACACTTCATGTGTCTGTTGGCCGCTCATATGTCTTCTTTTGTGAAGTGTCTGTTCATATCTTTTGTCCACTTTGTAATGAGGTTATTTATTTTTTCTTTTCAGCACGTTTGAGTTCTTGTAGATTCAAGATGTTAAGCCTATGTCGGGCCTGGAGTTGGAAAATACTTTTTCCAGTCTGTGGGTTGTTGCCCTGCTCTCTTGATGGTTTCTTTGGCTTTGCAGAAGCTTTTCAGTTTAATGAGGTCCCACTTGTCTATCTTATCTCTTATGGCCTGTGAGTTTCAGGTTTTGTTCAGGAATTGGATAGCATTTCCAATTTCCATAAGGGTATGTCCTGCATTTTCTAAGGCTCTTATGGTTTGAGGTTTTACATTTAGGTCTCTAATCCATTTAGAGTTAATTTTTGTGTATGGGGATAGATCGGGGTCTTGTTTCAATCTTCTGTATGTGGTCAGTCAGTTTTCCCAGCACCATTTACTGAATAGGTTCTCCTCTCCCCAGTGATAGGTGGTGGAGGATTTCTCAAAGATGAGTTGGTTGAGAAATTGAGGTTTTGCTTCTGGAATCTCAATTCTAATCCATTGGTCTATATGCCTGTTCCTTTACCAATACCAAGCTGTTTTGATTATTGTAGCTTTATAGTAAAGTTTGAAGGTCTGGTAATGTGATGACACCTGCTTTGTTTTTTGGTTTTTTTTGTTTTTTTTGCTGACGATTGTTCTGGCTATTCTTGGTCGTTTATGTTTCCATATGAATTCCTGTATTATTTTTTCTAGCTCTGAGAAGAATGTTGCTGGTAATTTGATGGGTATTGCATTAAATCTGTAGATTGCCTTAGGTAAGATGGACATCTTCACAATGTTGATTCTTCCAATCTGTGAGCATGGAATATTTTTCCACTTTTTTGTGTCATCTTTGATTTCTTTGAGCAGTGTTTTGTAGTTTTCATTGTAAAGGTCTTTCACGTTTCTGGTTAGAAAGATGCTGAGGTATTTCTTTTGTGTGTGTGTGTGTGTGGCTATTATGAATGGAATTGTGCTTTTTATTTGGGTTTCTTTTTGTTTATTATTGGTGTAAAGAAATGTGATTGTCTTTTGCACATTTATTTTACATCATGAGATTTTGCCAAAGTCTTTTATCAGTGTAAGGAGGTTTTTGACAGGTTCTCTTGGGTTTTCAAGGTACACAATCATGTGCACATCTGCAAAGATAGATAACTTGACTTCCTCTTTTCCTATTTGGATACCCGATTGCTTTCTCTTCTCTGATTGCTCTAGCCAGGACTTCCAATACTATATTGAATAGGAAGGGTGAGAGTGGGCATCCTTGTCTTGTTCCAGTTTTCAGGGGAAATCGTTCCAGTTTTTGTCCATTTAGGAGTATGCTGGCTGTGGGTTTCTCATAGATGGCTTTTACTATTTTGAGGTATGTTCCCCATATGCCTAGATGTTCAAGGGTTTTTATCAAGAAGGGGTGCTGGATTTTATCAAAGCCTTTGCCTACATCTAATGATATAATCATGTGGCTTTTGTTTTGACATCTGCTGATGTATTTAATTACATTTATGGTTTTACAAATGTTGAACCAGTCTTGCATTCCAGGGATGAAGCCTACTTAGTCATGATGGATGATTTTTGAGATGTGTTGTTGAATCTGGTTTGCTAGGATCTTGTTGAGAATTTTTGCATCTATGTTCATCAAAGATATTGGCCTGTAGTTCTCTTTCTTTGTTGGGTTTTTACCTGGCTTGGGTATCAATGTGATGTTAGCTTCGTAAAAAGATTTGGGGAGAGTTCTAACTTTCTCAATCACCTGGAATACCTTCAGTAGGATTGGTATCATCTCCTCCTTAAATGCCTTATAGAATTCTGTTGGAAAGTCACCTGGTTCAGGGCTTTTTTTATAGGTAATTTTCTTATTACATAGTCAATTTCCTTGATTGTTATTGGTCTATTTAGTG
>CAUYQG010196558.1:0-31003 GCA_963574415.1 Tarsius wallacei
CAAATGCGCCAAAAGGAAAAAAACAAACAGCCTCATTAAAAAGTGGGCAAAAGACATGAATGTGATGAGATACCACCTAACTCCAGTAAGAATGGCCATCATTAATAAAACAAACAACAACAGATGCTGGTGACGATGTGGAGAAAAAGAAACGCTTCTACACTGCTGGTGGGAATGCAAACTAGTACAACCTCTTTGGAAGACAGTGTGGCGATTCCTGAAAGAACTAGAAATTGACCTTCCATGTGACCCAACAATTCCCCTATTGGGAATATACCTGGAGGAACTCAAATCATTCTACAAAAAAGATACCTGCACACGTATGTTCATTGCAGCTCTATTCACAATAGCAAAAATATGGAACCAACTGTGTTGCCCATCCCAGCTGGACTGGATAAGAAAAATGTGGTACATATACACCATGGAATATTATGCAGCCATAAAGGACAAATATATGGACTTTGCAGCAACTTGGATGGATTTGGAGTCAATCATAGTGATTTATCACAGAAACAAAGAACAGAGTTTCATATGTTCTTACTCATAAACAGACCATGAACAATTATAATGCTGTAAGAAAGCAATTGGCAGTAGTAGGTAACTGTCAGGGGAGGGGGTGGGATTGGCAGTTGAGGGAAACTGCTAGGGGAGGGAGGGGCATACCTCATCAACAAGGGTACCTGCATGATCAATGTTTGTATACCTAACCCTGAAATATACCCCACATCTTTATAATAAAAATTAAAACAAAAAATTCATCCAGTAACCAAAGTTTCTCTATAAAATTTCACGCATATTTTACAGTAAGAACTTTTAGGCTAAAGACAACTTTCAAATTACTTCTGAAAAGATAACTATTACCACCATCTAATTTCAGTAACACAGGCACAAAGAACATGTTATCATATTGTAACACACAGCTCCTGGTGCCAAAGTGATTTCTAAACTTCTGAATCAAGCAATAATTTATAGTGCCATAGGCGGAATTGTCATTGTTATTGTTTTAGTGAACAGAGAAAATAAAATGCTGAATATTGTTTGAAAAGTTTATTTCTATTTTTTCATCTTTCTAAGAGCCCTTACAATGTAGGTAGTAAGAAGATAAAGCCTTTGTTGCATTGCTGTATATACCCTATTGCCTGAATTAATACTTAATTTAAAGTAAAAATGTTATTATGATTGCTTGTTTACTCTGAAGAATCTTTAATAGCATCTTTAATCTTTAATAGCATCTTTAAAAAGATTTGCAAATTATAATTAAGTTCTTTTTATTTAGCATACAGTGGACAGTTCTGAAATATGCTATTTAGGATACTTTACCAACAAAATCTGTGCCTGGTATCCCTGTGTTGATTTGACAATTAAATTACTGGCAGCATAACTGAAGATTTTATGTGAAAGAATAAGTTGATATATGGGATCAACTGACAATATGCCACTTTCAGTTAGTCTAAAGTGATACAATTTAATAAAATTGTATCACTTATGTGGAGAAACCTAAGATCAAAACATGCTTAAGAAATCACAATTTTTTGGTTCTACTTTCTTTATGGAAAATTCCAAATATGTGCAGAAATAGAGAGAATAATTAATCTCCATGCATTAATCATCCAATATGAAAACTGATCAACTCATGGCCAGTCCTGCTTCACCTGTATACCCCCTGCTTTTCTCACCTTCTGTGTAAAGGGTTACCTTGTGTTAAGCATGTCCAGCACTATAATTCCCACCCTATCCCTGACAGTTACTAACCTTGTTATTTCTAGCCAGGTGCAGTGTCTTGTGCCTGCAATCCCAGCACTTTGGGAGGGAGAGGCAAGAGAACTGCCTGAGTCCAAGGGTTCGAGACCAGCCTGGGCAACTTTGCAAGACCTAGTCTCTATAATAATAATAAAAAAAAAAATCAGCCAGGTGTGGTGGCGCAAACTTGTGGTTCCAGCTACTTGGAGGGCTGAGGTTGAAACAGGTCAAGGCTGTGGTGACCGTGAGCATGTCACTACACTCTAGCCTGCGCAACAGAGTGAGACTCCTACTTAAAAAAAAAACAAAAAACAAAAAAAACTTGTCATTTCTAGACTATTATATACATGGACTTATACACTGTATAACCTTTTGAAATTAGCTCTTTGTGCTAAGTATAATGCCCTTGAGATTCATAAATGTTATTGCATATATCAAACCAATGGTCTTAAAATCATTATTAAAACACTATGTGTCTGTTTGAGTCCAAACCCTGGCTCTTAATGATGACACAATGTGCACTCACATGATAGATGTAAAGACAATTTAAACAGATAAGTCAAAATTATTGTTTACATTTTACCATTTTTTAAGTTATTGATTTTAAGCATTAGTCAATGATTGCAACTATATAATATTTCTTCATTATGCTTCATTTGCAAAAAAATGAGTTTTAAGAACAGCATAATTAGGCTGGGCACTGTGACTCACACCTGTAATCCCAGCACTTTGGTAGGTGGAGACAAGAGGATTGCCTGAACTCAGGGGTTCGAGACCAGCCTGAGCAACATGGCGAGACCTTGTCTCTACAATAAATCAAAAAATTAGCCAGGCGTGGTGGTGCATGCCTATGGTTCCAGCTACTTGGAAGGCTGAGGCAGAAGGATCACCTGCCTAGCAGGTGAACTCCAGCCTAGGTGACAAAGTGAGACTCCGAGTCAAAAAAAAAAAAAACACAAAAAAACAGTATAATTAAATATTAGCCTCAAACCCCAACAATCTTGCCAACAAGCTTCATAATTTTTATTCAATTAAATCACATTTAAAATTATTAAAATTTGACTTTTTTCACTAGTAAACAAGTTAAATAGCACTAGTTTGAGAAACTAAAGTTAATTTATTTAGTCTGTTTTACAAAAAAAAAAAACAGTGCTATCAAAGAGAGTAGTAAATCTATCTGCTCAAGTTTCCGTGGTGGATATGACAGCTCTTAAGTAGTTTATAAAAATGTGACAAATGTTAGAATTATATAAGATAAAACATATGATGCTTTATTTTTATATTATATATGATTGCTATTTTATTTATAATATATAAGTAATATTGATATATAGATATCCCTGTTATAACTAGAGGCATAACCAAACATTAATAATGTGGATGTTAGTGCACTGTTTTTAAAGAAATTGATCATCAGCATAAAATTGTGGGAAATGGCATTGCAAATGTCCTGGTTTGTAATTCCTCAGAAGTAGATCCTAAAATAAGAATTCAAATCCAAGTAACATATTTGGTATGTGATCTCAAGAAACAGATGTAAGGAAGCCAGGATGTGAAATAGAGAAGAAAAGGAAATCAATAAAGGGTGCTTTATCAAGGCAACTGCTACAGTAAACAACTGGAAATTAATCTCACGGAAGATCTCTGGGAAATGGTGTGGAATGCACATCTCAGATTTTTCACACCCGAGGAAGCGAGAAAGTTGGGGTGTTTATACACCAACTGCCACCATTATAATCATTAATTGAAAAATGCTCCCAGGGATTGTTAAAACTCTGGCATCAGCAGAGAAGCCTTTTGGAGTTTCTGAGCAATCTTGAGCCAAAGAGGTGCAGGTACTGACAACTGAAAGTTGAGACAGAGAGTGAAACAGAAACACGTGAAGGATGTGGGTGGACACAGACCATATCTGCTGATGAATAATTATTCATTGTTTCCATTCAAAGAAATATACTCTTAAAAACATAACTTTAGTTATTTATTCCATGAGTTCATTGGATTTGGCCAATCTTTTTTCAGAACACAGAGATGTTGCCTAAATGTAAAATTTTAATCTGTTTAATTTTTTTTAAAGTTATTTGATTAAATAATTGAGGAGTATAATTGTCAAGTTGGCATTCATTTATAAATGTCAACACAGTTAGCAATCGCCTTACCAGATTCTACTGTGGCCATGTGCTCTTTGAGCTATGGCTGTCGACATGTTGGCTCCCTTCCCTAACTTGGGGAGGTGAACCTCCTCTCTCTCTCTCTCTCTCTCTCTCTCTCTCTCTCTCTCTTTAATTTACTTTCTAAATAAACTACATTTTCTAATCTAAAAAAAGTCAACACAGTTATTCTATGAGACACTAGTAATAAGGACATATTAATTTATTTTTATATTATTTTAACTTCTGTTTTGTATTTAGATTTTCAAAGAGAGACTGTGGGTAGAAGATATAGAGCTATATATTTTAAATGTTTTCATAAACATACATGGGCAGTTGCTTTTATTCACAGTTGGACTAAGAAATTTAAATTTTAAGTAAAAATCATGATATTTAATCGTTACTTTATAAAATAAGCTTATTATTATTATATAGCATGTTGGAATGAAGGGTATGGACAACTTTCTAGTGCACACAAACACACACACAGACACACACACACATACAGAAAGAGCATCATTTATTGTAAAATTTAAATTTCATTTGAAATGCATGCAATATAACTGGGATGTTAAAATCGTGTTTTTAATAGGTAATTATTTTCAAAGGGTCTTGGTGAAGGCAAAGGTACAAGTCCCTACCTGTAGCTCTCATTTGTACAAACAAGGTGCTGGGTAGGGGTATATATCCCTTCATATATCTCACTCAGGTGTACTCACTAAGTGCCAGGCATGAGTGCAGGGCCCTTTATGTAGCTTAAATCTTAATACTTAGTACCAGGTATGGTGCAGGTCTCTTCATTTAGCTCCCTCATTTGTATCTGTGAAGTAGGTCAATGTACTGGAAAAATTCATGACATATGCAAAATCATCAAAATGTTACTTTGTTTTTTCAAATTAAACATCCTTATGTGAAGTAAAATGTTGTTTAACCCAGTTGTATTGTGCTTCTTGTTTTGGTCCACTTTTGACTCACTGATTCTGCATATATAATTACTACAAGCACTAGATAAAATGACAAGATATAATTAAAATAAAGCTATGACAGACGTGCAAGAAATTCCCACACTGAATCAATATTCACTGATAGATATCACACTACACATTAAGCCCAGTGCACTGCAGTATTCACTTGGTCTGAACTTATCCTGAATGAGTTTTCTGACCATGCATGGTACAAATCTTTGTGTGAAGAACAAAGCCTATATAAAAACAGGTGACTTCAGAAAACTCTGCAAGAGGAATGGGATTTAGGTATAAACATAAACATAACGAAAATGCTAAATTGCCAATTCAATATGGCTTTTCTATGCATATACACAGAAAAAATGAAGACATGTTAAACAAATCCCCATATAAGTTGTACTCATTTGAATTTAGATTATGTGTTATCAGTGATCTTATAACATTCCTTGTATATTAAAATGGTTATGCATACTGTATACTTTTATAATCTGAAAATCAGATCAATATATTTTGCCTGTCATTCCTGTGGCTGCACTTGAATATTCATGAATGAGTTTATCCTGAAAAGTATCTTCTCCATTATTTATACACCATGCTGGACAGCAGTCTTCTGCAAACCAAACAGATTGCTTTCCTTTATATGAGACGAATGCTTCATTCACCTACAGGACAAACCTCTAACTGAGAGAGTTTTTAGCAAATGGTTTTTAATTCATAAAGCCAGATGCTTTCCTTAATTTATTTTCCACATTAATTTTTTGTCACTATGGGTGGTTTCAGATTTGTACCTTTCCCATACCCTACATGGAGAAAAGAAGATGCTTATTATGGTAAACTTTTCCCTACATTTTTCTACATTACTTCACAAGCTTTTGTGTGTGTGTTTTGAGAAAACTTAAAATAATTTTTTTAGAGACTTTCAGGTATGCTATACATTGTTATTAACTATAGGCAACATGCTGTATAGTAGCTCTCTCGAACCTGGATATTTCATATAAAATCTCTCCCTCTCTTTGTTTCCAGACAGCAGAAATGTACTACTTGTATGAGATCAATGGTTTACCTCAAACAACCCTGCCACCGACGGAAGTAAAAGCCAAAATTGATACTAATAACAAGATATATGACAACATGCCAATTCAACAACACAATTTTATTTCTGAAAATGCTAAACTCATAAGGACAGGAGTGTCTTCTACCATTAAGGGTGCTCCTTTGGTGATGAAGAACAAATAAATTTTTTTCCAAAATATTTATTGGTCTCAAGTATAATTTTCATGACTGTGATTTCATCTTCTGGAATATTTCAGAGGAATAACGGTTTAATTATAATAGGCCTTCTGTATTTTCTTGTCTTTTAAAATGCTGACAATCTATTCTCTAAATATCTCACTTCTGAGTTATATGTGTTTTTATAAAATAGATTTGGGTTGCAAATATTGAGATTGGTTTACTTTTAAAGTACAGGAGTACATTCGTAGTAAAATTAAAAACATGATTTAAATGGCAGCAGCATGTCTATTCGTAATACCAGTGTTGCTATTAAAACTAAATTTCTCATGTAGATGTTGCTTATTCATCTTTATTATTTTAACTGACAACTAAAATTTATATGTATTTGTGATATACAATATGATGTTTTGAAATACACATACATTGTAGAATGGCTAACCAGAGTTAATGTGTGCATTATTTCACGTGCTTATTTTTGTGGGTTGAGAACACTTAAAATATACTTTCTTAGAGATTTTTCAAGTATGCCACAGATTGTTATTAACTATAGTCGACATGTTGTACAGTAGATACCTTCAATTTATTTTTCCTATTTTGTATACTTCGGTCAACATCTCCTAATTCTTCCCAACCCTCCTCAGCTCCTGGTAATTAGCATTCTATTCTTTACTTATGAATTTGTTTTTGTTTTGTTTTTTTTGATTTCACATGTAAGTGAGATTATGCTACATTTGTCTTTCTCTGTTTGGCTTATTTCACTGAACATAATATCTTCCAGGTTCATCCATGTTGTCACAAATGGCAAGATTTCCTTCTTTGTAAGCCTGAATAGTATCCCACTGTGGATATATTTCAAATACCAGTGTTATTATCAATGCTCAATTTCTCATGTAGGTGCTGCTTATGAGTTTTAAAACATTAATGATCAAATTAGCATATAAGACAGAAGGATTTACCATTTCTTATATCTGCTTTTTTTAATACCTGCTTAGATCTTATAATATTATGTGCCATTTAATATATAATTAATTTAATAATTCAGGTACATATGTGTATAGAGACAATATGCTCCCATACTGCAATATTTAAACACTACAGGTATATCTCAAAATGATTCAGGAGAAAGTTCATTATGATGTGTGTCTGATCCTTTTAAATGATATATTACTCAAAGTAAAGGAGAGTATGTTGCTTGGGACCTATAATTAAGGGAAGGTGTAAAAATAAATAGCCAATATGCACCAGCTTTAAGATGTTTTGACAAAATATGATTACCTCTACTACAAAACATTCATGTACATTTAAGTAAGTTGCTTATCCTTTTGTATCCTATTTTTTGCCTGCAAAATAAAGAAATTGTACTAAGACAAAGTCCGGCATACTATGGCCCATAGGACAAATCTAGCCTATCACCTATTTTTATATAGCCCTTTAGCTAGGAATTAATTTTTACATGGTTGAAAAATCAGTAGAAGACTATTGTGTGACACAAGAAAGTTATATTAAATTTAAATTTTATTGGAATACAGCATAATCTTTTCTTTATATATTGTCTATGACTACTTTTGTGCTACAACAGCATGGAATGGAGGTTCATTTAACCTGGACTTGCCATCCCCTGGAAAGGACAAGAGCTAAAATTCTTTGAACTTACAAAAGCCTTTTCATTCTATGGCCTGCTAAAGATATTCCGTCATTTTCTCTACTGTACTATGCACTGGGGGGAAGAATAGGTGGTCAGTCTCCAAACATATTTTTTATGAAGCCTTCATAAAACTTCTCAAATTCCTTAAGAAAGTAAAATCACTTTTGCCATTAACATACGTAGAGATCTAATATTTTTTATATTTTGGTATTTATAGTAACAAATAATATTTAAATAATCTTAAACCTTTTATATTGAGTCTTCTGAGAATCATGACTACTCTTCTATCTGCAATGATCTAGTAATTTAAATTAAAAAACCTAGAATGGAGTGCATTTGGATTTGACTTTTCTCAGTCAGAGAAGGAAGTAAAGTTGAAATACTGGAAGATATGCTACTATTTCATATTGTTAATATTTATAAAATTCTTAAAATTGTGATGCTAAATTTTTATGTCCTAAATTTTATCCTGGATATTGCTTTCGTAGAACAAAGTGTCCTTAATTGGAAATTTCAGTGCAAATTTGTTAAAAGGAAAGTGGGGTGGAGACAACTCAAGTAGATAAAACTAAGTAGTGAATAAAAACCTAAGACCCATAAGAGAAGAGACTTTTGCTTAAATATGTTTTGCAGTCACAAGAAAGACTCAGGGAGGTGCCCTGCACATTTCCCCATGGCAGTCACTGTTTTCAGTTAGATGAAAGGCTTTCTGCTGCAAGTGTCGGCTACTACTTTCTGCCTCTGGACTTTCTCGAGCCATAGAAACATGTTTTACCTGAAAGGACAGAGTACAGTTTGAAATGCCAGGAAATTAGTGCCCCTGTGAGCAGCCCTTGATCAACAATGGATCAATAAAAGACAATGGGAGGTTAATAATATTCCCACATCCTTGGCCCTTTAGTGAGATAACTCTGAGATACTTTTTCTGTTATCCCCAAGGTCTCTAGCAAAAATGAGTTTCTGTTGCCTGCAGTGGTAACCTTCTCATTAGCACATCCTAGATTAGCTTTTCTTATCTTCCCTATTTTTTATAGTGCCTCCTGTGGTCACCTGTCAAATAAACTACTTGCACTAAAATTTTTTCTCAAGTTCTGATATGGAAGATACTTATACTCCTCAACCTTGACATTCCTGAACCTTGACATTCAAAAACAATATAGACAACCCTCCTTACAAAATCAGTGGGCAGAGTGAGCTCTGAATCTATGATTTCAGTGGACTTTCAGTACCCTTCACACTACATTATATTGTATTCTTAGATCCCAAAGCAGTTTGCATTCAACCTAAAGACTCAGTAGTAACTGAATCAACAGAGGAACAGAAATAGTTAATAAAAATTAAAACTTGATAAATATGAACTACTATCATTACTTAAAGTAGTAAATTTATACAAAAAAATTAAAAATGAGGGATCATAAATGTCAGTAGTATAAGGGATCATAATTATCATTTAAAATTTTCTCAGATAGTCCCTGAATTTTCATTGTTCCTTTATAACATGCTGTGGGCTACTCCCTGAACTTCCATGTTCCTTCAGTAGAAGACATGACATGATAAAAAGAGGGAGGCATTCTAACTTTTTCTGAAACAGAAATGATATGATTATTAGTGAACTAGCTAAGAATTATTGATGTATCAAACCACTTATTAAGTCAATAAGTATCAATAATACCTGTATTTACCCTGTTCATCCTAAAAGAATTTTGCTTAAGAAACTCTTTGATAGGGAAACTGACTATAGAAAAGAATGTACAGTATTTCATTTTCTGTGTGAGATTGTGAAAGAAAGATGAAGAAGTCTTAACATTGTTGACTACAACAGAAACAAGGTGGGAACTGAGATAAAAAGATGGAAGCAAATAAGGAACTTCTAACTTTAATCATGTGGATTATAAGGCATGTCATCAGGTGACACTCTCCTGGTATTTTACATCATCTCATTTAAATGGCCTTTCTATATTGGAAGTTGTGTGTGTGTGTGTGTGTGTGTGTGTGTGTGTACGTGCGCGTGCGCGTGCACCTATAAAGAACTTTGAAAATAAACAGAAGATAAAAAAATCAGTTATAAACCATAGCAAAGTAGAAGATTCCCTGGAGTTAAAGCCAAGAGATTTCTGGAGATCTTGCAAAATTATGGCTGCTTTCTAATTCAGCACAACTCGTGCTCATCCATTTACTCAAAAATAATTTTTGAGAATCACTTAGTACCCAGCATGATACAACGTGTATGGTGCTATTGTTCAGAGCCCACTGAAACAAAGTCCTACCCAGGCTTGGTGGCTCAGCCTGTAATCCCGCGCTTTGGGAGGCTGAGGTGAGTGGATTGCCTGAGCCCGTGGGTTCGAGACCCGCCAGGGCAAGACCTCATCTCTACAATAAATCAACAAATTAGCCAGGTGTGGTAGCGCACACCTGTAGTTCCAGCCACTTGGAAGACTGAGGCGGAAGGATCGCCGGAGCCCAGCAGGTCGAGGCTGCGGTGGCCGGGAGCGGCCACTGCACTCCAGTCTGGGCGGCAGAGTGAGACTCTAACTCAAAAAAAAAAAAAAAAGAAACAAAGTCCTGGTCCATGAGCTTGAAGTCTGACATGCAAGGGGAAAATGGTTATCTTTGCTAATTTAATGTATGATTTCTGTGTCCACACTTTGTGATATAAACCAGTGCAATGATCAATCCCGAAAGAAACTTTACAATTCTCTTTTTACATGTTCAAATCATGACTTTCCAAATCTCAATTTGGGTAAGTCTCTCTCTTTTGGTACTGTACCCAGTCTTTCCACTTTTAACTTGGTGAGACCCTGTAAACTTGTCTCTTGAATGGCCTTCCTAGCTCCCAATTTCCTGGAGAGCAATAGATTCTGCTTGTTTTTATTAGAACTGGTGGCCTTTCAATTTTGATCTGACACTAATGAATATTTCTATGCAAATATCAGAGAATAATTATTATGTAGACAAGAGATGAGATGATCGATGTTCATTCATGTTGCATTCAGGAGAGAGCACAGGACATTTAGATAACTTAGTTAGTGATGATGTATATTTTGTAAAAGTGATTTTATTACATGTGTACCTAGGATTTCTGAAAAGATGAGTAAACAGTTTCCATTTTATTGCTAAATTTTCAATATACAATATCTTGTTTACTTATCTGCTCTTTTCTAAAGGTAAAATGTACAGTTTATTATTAAATTCCAGAGCAGTTTATTGGGATGACTGATGTGGGGAACTTTAGCCAACTTCAATGTAAAGAGTTCTGGCAGTAAGAGCAAGAAGAAAATCAATACCATAATTCAAAATAAGTGGGAACTTCTATTGGTTTGGGGAGAAGATTCCGGATTACTTTCTTCACTGGTAGAGGTTTGAAGTACATGCCATTCTAGGTAATATTTCTTCTTTCTACTTAAGCTGTCAAGAAGACATAAGGGACAAGGTCATAGTGGGAGCCCCTGCCCCATAATTTGTGAGCTATTTTAATATTGGAAAGTTTTGTGGTTAAATTAAAAGTTTAAAATGTTCTTTTGGCAGTCTTTCTTTTTTCAATTTCTCATAAAAATATTGTTCAGAATGTCCATTTTTACAGTTAGGATTCTAGCTCTTATACCAACATTTGGAACAACATAAAATCAATAAAACCTCCTAAGAATCTGCAAGCAAGACAAGTCTTTGTTTTGTTTTATTTTGCTCTAGTAATCCACGGGTACTGGAAAAAGATTCAGGGAGAGTAAATTGTTGCATTGTATACTTTTGACTAGTTCTTAGTCCAGCACTAGTATATATCAGTGTTTCTTAAAGAGCATCAGATCAATCCGAACAATAGCAGTTACATGGGAAGTAGACAGGATAGCTAAAACAAAGATCTAACAATGTTCTCAAGCTGCTTTCCTAACTTTTACAGAATAAAGAATATGCTATGTTATGTGGATGTTCAAAATTTCATATTGAAAAAGGAGTTTAAGGAGAAAACCAAAAGAGTAAGAGTGCTTTGAGGATCCCAATTTGGCATTAGTATGAAAATTCCCTACGGATCAGAAGACAAGAGTTTCCTGGGAATCTGAAAGTTCCACATGAATCTGACACTGGTTGCTGGTGAATGGCTCCTATCCCGTCTGGATGCTGAAGGCTGCCCTCCAGATCAGCAGTTCAAGAACTGTGCCTTTTTAAGATTTCGGGGTCTTTGATGGAACTTTGGACTGATTTTCTAACTTGTTTTCATGGATTCCCTCTGGCTTAGGAAATGTCTTTTCTGGTATAAACAAATTAATAATAATTTAGTGTGTGGATTATTGTTTTATGTATTATTCAAATGTTGTGTGTCTTGCATGATTAAAACTCCTGAGCTTATGGCCAAAGCTGTATCAAATGTTTAAACAGAAAGGGTCAGCAACCCCATGATAGAAATCATGGGTACAACTGACAGTGGGGAATGTTATAGGCCAAGACTCTGAGAAAGGGAATTTCTTACATTTCTCATGTTTGATTCAAAGTTGTTTACCTAAATGTACCAAAGTAGCTCCTTTTGATTGTTGTAACTTTCCGTTTTCTCCTTAAGGAACCCAGCCTTATTAGGACATCATGAGTCATGCTCTTGTTAATTTAGCCTCGAGGATGGGTGAGGAGCTATGGAATATAAACTCTGAGTAAGCAGTACTGCCTTTGAACAGGTTTTGATAATGATACTGCCTGTCTCCCTGTGACCTGGTTGCAGAAATAAACTCCCTTTTCTCCAAGAGTCTGCCTCTCATCTTTGATTGATCATGCGGGCAGCAGTTGGACTAGTTTATCTGGGAACTAGAGAAGACGGACATGAACACAACTCTGAAAAAAAGAGACACTTAAATAGCAGCAATCTTGGAAAAGAAAAGGAGGTAGTATATACTGAGCAGAAACTGGTTAGAAGGAGAAATGTATATATCCTCCTCCCTCGGTGGTGGTAGACCAGTCAAGGGTCCTGTCTCTACTAAGTCAACTACAGCAAGGCATAGGTTTTGAAGAACACACTACACAATGTGGGATAATTACCCCAGGAATAAAACTGTTAAAGGAATGCTATGGTTTGAATGTGTCCCTCAAAGTTCATGGGTTTGAAAATTAATCCCCAATGTAACAGTGTTGAAAGATGGAAACTTTAAGTGGTGATTAGGTTATGAGAGCTCTAACTTCATGAATAGATTAATGCCATTATGGCAGGAGTAGAGTAGTTATCATACTGGATGCATTTCCGATAAAAAGGATGTCTTCACTCCACTTTCTCTCACACTCGTGTGCTCATAGAATTTAAGAGCAATGAACTACGATATCTGGCAGAAGAAATTGCTAAACAAAATATCGAAGGAGCTGTATGGCTGCTTTTAACCACATAGAGTAAGATGTGAGAAAAGATAAAGTATTTAAAGATAGAATTTATAATTAAAGGAGAAGCCGGGCTCGGTGGCTCAGCCTGTAATCCCGCACTTTGGGAGGCTGAGATGAGTGGATTGCCTGAGCCTGCGGGTTCGAGATCCGCCTGGGCAACTTGGGGAGACCTCATCTCTACAATAAATCAAAAATTAGCCAGGCGTGGTAGTGTGCGCCTATAGTTCCAGCTACTTGGAAGGCTGAGGCGGAAGGATCGCCGGAGCCTAGCAGGTCGAGGCTGCAGTGGCCAGGAGCATGCCACTGCACTCCAGTCTGGGTGACAGAGTGAGACTCCAACTCAAAAAAAAAAAAAATTATTAAAGGAGAAGCAGAACAGAAAAAAAAAAATGGGAAAATTCATAGCCTGGCCGTGTAAAGAATGAAAAGGTGTCTTTAGGAGTGCAAAGTAAAGATGTGGCCAAGAGATCATTTGCTAAAGAGATCAGAGAGCTCCAGGTGCTATTAATCAAGATAATGGGAAAATGACCTTGAAGGCATTTCTTAGATCTTTAGAAGAAAGCTAGGACCTGGAGGGCAAGGTTTCCAGAGAGGCATCAGTGGGACCTCAGCAGTCACTGCCCTGTGCCAAATCAAGCTTCTGCTCCCGGCATTCGGGTGCAGTGATCCTTGACTTCCTTAGCCTTAGCTCAAGCAGGCCCGGGTGTGGCTCATGATGCTGCTCCAGAGAACACAAGGGGTAAGCCCTAGTGGCATCTTTATGGTACTGATTTGGTAAACATGCTGAGTGCATGAGCTGTGAAGCCATGGTGGCCTCCACCTAGATTTCAAAAAATGCCACAGACAACTTGAGGGCCCAGACAGAGACTTGTCACAGGGCAATATCACCACAAACAGTCATTACTAGGGCAAATCTAAGTGGAAACATGGGGTCGGAACAGCCACAGAGAGGCCCTTTAAGTGGACCCAAGTCCAACTGCTCATCAACTGAAAGTCAAACTCAAGAAGCAGTGCTGAGGAAAGGAAAATAGATTTTATTTAGAAGCCAGCAACCTGAGGAGATGGCAGGCTAACATCACAAGAAGAAAATCTCAAGTTTTCAGGCTGGTTAGAAGAGTTTTTAAAGGGGAACTTGGTATGGGAAAAATGTGAAAGTGGCACAGGGTGCAGGTCTGCATGCCTTATTCTGCTGGCTTATCTTGAGTGGTGGTCCTCCCAGAGGTCTGGTTGTTGTTACTTCAGCTGCAATCAGGTTGTGACTCAATCTTGTGACTACTCCCAAGCTAGAGGGTCCCCAAATCAGGACTCCATTCCTGATCTGTTTTAAGATTAGCTTCTGGAATTCTTAAGCAAGCATATGACCAGATAAGGAGGCTGCAGAAGGAGGCTGCAAAAGGAAGGGAAAAGGGAAAGAAAAAAAGGTTGTTGTTGTTGTTGTTGTTGTTGTTGTTGCTGTTGTTAAAAAGATAAAGGTAGGTCATAAAAAATGTTTTGAAGCTGGATTCTTGGCTACAGCCTCACTACGGCAATTATTAGTGGAGCTGAGGAAGCGAGGTCACCCCTGAGATATCAGGATTGTAGGACCACCAGCATCTACTCCAGCATGGGAAAGATGCAGGTATGAGTCTCTGACTTGTGAGTAATACTAGGGCGGTTGAGCCCAGCGAAACCATAAGGACGGTGCTAACCGAGGCCTTGGGGACCCAACCTAGCTCTACTGTGCCTAAACTGCAAAACATGGAACCTAAGGAGATTGTCCTTCACCTTTAAGACTTAATGTTGTTGTTCCTATGGGCTTTTGGACTTCCTTGGGAAAAGTTACCCCTTTCTTCTTGCCTATTTCTTCCTTTTGGAATGGGAATGTGTATTCTATGCCTGTTCCACCATTGTATTTTGGAAGCACATAACTTACTAATTTTATGGGCTCACAACTGAAGAGGAATTTTCCTAAGGACAAGTCATGCCTTGAGTCTTACCCACATCTTATTTAAATGAGAATTTGGACTTCGATCTTTTGAATTGCTGCTGGAACAAGTCAAAGCTTCTGAGATTACTGGAATGGAAGGAATGCATTTTACATTGTGAAAAGAACATAAATTTTGGTGGTAAGCAGCAAAATGCTATAGTTTGATTGTGTCCCTCATAGTTCATGTGCTATAAACTTAATTCCAATGCAACAAGTGTTGAGAGATGGGACCTTGAAAATAACCCAGGATTAAGTTGTGAGGAATCTGCCCTCATGAATGGATTGATGCCATTATCACTGGAGTGGATTACAAAGAAAAATGAGTTCAGCCCCCTTCCTCTCTCTCGTCCTTCCTCCTTTCACCATGGGATGATGCAGCAAGAAAACTTTCACTACATGAGAGTTCCTCAATCTTGGACTTCCCAGCTACAGGAACTATAAGAAATAAATCTCTTCTTTATAAAGTACCCCAACTTTGGTATTATGTTGTAGCAACACAAAACTAACTAAGAATGAGAATTGTAAGAAAACAGAAAAGCTTTGAGTTCTATCTAACCTTCCAGTAAGCATAATATTGAAATTTATTTGCAAGGAGAAACAAATGGCATTCATTTAGGGTCTTTCCTTTAACCAAAGTGAATATTGTATGGGTTTATGACAAATTCTTTTATTCTTTTGATTTCTAAAAATGTCTTTATTTTTCTCTTACTTTCAAATTACTCTTTCCTTTAGTATAAAATGCTGGGTTTATAATTATTTTTCTCTCAGCACTTTGAAGCTATTACCTCATTTTCTGTGGATATTTTCATTCATAATGAAAAATCTTTTGTATGCCAAATTATAATCTTTTAGGTAAAACAAACTTTTGACTTTTAAGATTTTTTTATTTTATTCTTGATTTTTTGAAATTTCTCTATCATGCATTCAGCAATGAACCTAATTATTATTATTATTATTATTATTATATTGGTCCTCCCAGTCCATTGTTAATTGAATACTTGCATCTTTCTTTAATGTCAGAAAATTTTAAGCTAATATATTATTAAGTATTTCTTCCCAACTGTTGCCTGCTTCTCTATATTCTAAAACAGAGGTTCCAGGAGACTGGTGCCTGAAGTTTAAGTGTAAAGGTTCTCAATAAATCTGGTGGAAATCTTAATTGCTAATGCCTATATTTTCCATCATTTATGTCTTTGCTGTATGGTATGTGAAGCATTCAGTCTTATCTTCCAAGTCAGTAATAATCTATTCAGCAGTGTTTTGTTTAGAGTTTATCCTATTAATTATATTCTTTATTTTGGTAATATTTTTATTTCTTGTATTTCTTTTTTTTTTTTAAATGAGAATATGGAGCCCTGTGGGATACTGCTACCAGGCTGAAGCAAATTATTTAACCAAAATGAACCTCAGCTTCTACAGCTATGGAATAGGTGTAAAAATGTCTCTTCTACCTCCTCTCAGAGTTACTATAAACATTAGTCTTTAAAACATGGCAACATTTTGAAAACTAGTACAATCTACAAATATAGCAATATCATTATGTTAATACCCATCTCACCCTCACTCTTTTTTTTTTTTAAAGATGTGGGGTACAATTCAGGGTTAGGTATACAAATGTTCATTATGCAGGTATCCTTGTTGATGAGGTGTGCCCCTCCCTTCCCCAGCAGATTCCCACTATTGCCAATCTTTTTCTTATAGTATTATGGTAATTGTCCAAGGTTCACTTATGAGTGAGAACATGTGAGTCTCAGTTCTTTGTTTCTGTGATAGATTGCTCAGTATTATAGACTTTAATTCCATTCAGGTTGCTGTGAAGTTCATAATTTTGTCCTTTATGGCTGCGTAATATTGCATCATGTATATGTACCACATTTTTTTTTATCCAATCCTCTTTTAATGGGCAGCACAGTTGGTTCCATGTTCTTGCTATTGTGAGCAGTGCTGCAATAAACATACGTGCACAGTTGTCTTTCTCATAGAGTGATTTGAGTTCCTCTGGGTATATTCCCAGTAGGGGGATTGCAGGGTCATATGGAAGTCGACTTTTAGATCTTTTAGGAATCACCACACTGTTTTCCACAGAGACTATACTAGTTTACGCTCCCACAAACAGTTGTAGAAATGTTCCCTTTTCACCACATCCTCGCCAGCATCTGTTGTTTTTTGAGTTATTGATGAAGGCCCTGCTGACTGGAGTTAGGTTATTTCTTGTATTTCAATTTGATTATTTTTAGACTCATCTTTTATATATGTAACTTCTTGTTTAATATATTTTCTTGTTTATTTCTGAATATTGTGTTCTTATCTCTTTGAGTATTCCAACCATACTTATTAAAAAATTTTTGTCAAATTATTTTATAAAATTAACATCATCAGAAAATAATTTATATTCTTATGTTTATTTTGTTTTTTAATTAATTGATTTTATACTTCACAAAAAATATATATATTTATAAATATCAATTCAAGTCTTATATTTAAGACTTGAATTTATAAAAATACTGGAATAAAACCTAAAGGAAACTCTTCTGGACATTGATATAGGCAAATAATTCATGACTAAGACCTCAAAAGCACAGACAGAAAAACAAAAATAGACAAATTCAAAATAATTAAACTGAAAAGCTTCTGCACCACAAAATAAATAATCAACAGAGTGAACAGACAACCTGCAGAATGGCAAAAAAAAAAATGTGAACAATGCAGCCAATGTAGGCTAGAATCCAGAATATACAAGAAACACAACTCAAAAACAACCACAAAAACAAAACATAATCTCATTAAAAAGTACACCAAAAACATGAATAGTCATTTTTCAAAAGATGACATACAGGTTGAGCATGGTGACTCACATCTATAATCCCAGCACTTTGGGAGGCCATAGTGAAAAGATCACTTAAGGCCAGGAGTTCAAGATCAACCTAGGTAACATAATGAGACCTTGTCTCTACAACAACAACAAAATCAAAAAATTAGTCATGCACCTATAGTACCAGCTACTCTGGAGGCTGAGGCAGAAGGACCACCAGAGCCCAGGAGTTAGAGACTGTGTTGAGCTGTGATTATGTCACTGCACTCCAGCCTGGGTGACAGAGTAAAAATCCAACTTAAAAAAAAAAAAGACAACACACAAATGGCTCGCAAGCATATGAAAAAAATGCTCAACATCACTAGCTATCAGAAAAATACAAATTAAAACCACAACAGGGTGTCTATCATCTTACACCAGCCAGAATGCTATTATGAAAACAACAGAAAACAACAGATGCTGGCAAGGCTGTGGAGAAAAGGGAAGATACTTTATATTGTTGGCAATTCAGTAATGTCACTACTGGTTATCTACCCAAAGGAAAAGAAATCATTATATCAAAGAGATACCTGTACTTGTATGTTTATTGCAGTATTATTTGAAGTAGCAAATATAAGGACCTATGTGTCCATCAATGGATGTTTGGATTAAAACCAACCTAAATATTCATCAATGGATGTTTGGATTTCAAAAATGTGGTACATACGAGAGGGGATACCCTCCCCCTCAAAAAAATAGAACTAATTTTTTGGAGGGCAGAACCTTTGTAGCACAGACTTCCCCAACTAGGTAAGTGTTCTAGGAGGCCATTGGCATCAGTGTACCAGCTAGTGTTGTGAGAGGCTGCATGCAGCTTCATTGAATGTTTTATTTTATTTTTGGAGATTCTTTCAGTGTGTTTTTCCATTTCACAATGGATGATTCAAAAGAAAAACTTATGGCAGTGAAATTTTGTTTTCTGTTGTGTTCAGCAGTTTTTGATCAACAATGTGTGACCCCATGCCCCACCCTCCCTATTCACCAGATCTCACCCCAAGTGACTTTTTTTGTCTTCCCGGATAAAAAAAGTCCTTAAAGGGAAAAATTTTGCCGATGTGGAAGACGTGAAACAAAAACCAGCAGAAGCAAAATTGACAAGTTCAAAAACTGTTATGAGCAGTGGAAAAAACATCTCAGTAGGTGTATTGCATAAACAGAGAGTACTTTGAAGGTGACTGAAATGTAAACATGTAAGAATAAATACACAATTTTTTATAAATAAATTCTGGGTTTTTTTGGGGTCTCGCCTTATATATATACAACAGTATACTATTCAGCAACAAAAATAATGAAATTGTATTTTTCGCAACAATTTGTGTAGAATTGAAGACCATTACCTTAAGTAAAACAAGTCAGACACAGAAAGACAAACATCACATGTTCTCATTTTTAAGTGGGAGTTAAATAATGTGTATACATGGAGGTAGAGTATGGAATGATAGACAACAGAAACTCAGAAGGATAGGAGTTGGTGGGAGGAGTAGATGATGAGAAATTAATTAATAGGTATAATGTGCATTTTTGGGGTGATGGATCCTCTAAAAGCCCTGACTTCACAATATAACTCATGGACCTCATAAATTTATACAAATAAATAAATGAATATACAGCTTTAAAAAAATAATGTACATTTATCCTATATAACATGTTGTTTGGAAATATATAGAAATTATGCAATGGTTTAATTGAGCTAATTCACATTTGCATTACCTTACATACCTATCGCTTTTTGTGGTGAAAACACAAAAGTTGGTTGTGTTTCTCAGCTTTAAATTTCTTCATGCATTTTAGAATTGTGGATCACAGGCTTATTCAAAAGAAACATATTTTTTGCTTTGCACTGTTTTATCTTTAATTCTCTTGGTTCCTTCCTTCCTGACAGGAAATTATGAGGCTACTTTATAATCAAGGCTTGGACCACCTCCCTGGTAGGAATGTGAAAGATTTACAAGACAGGTTAGTGAGCTTTGGGCAGCCCTGTCCTGAGGCTATGTCAGTATCCTCAGGCTTACATTGTCTGGAAGCTCCATATAAATTATAGCCTCAAGGAACAGTTGTCAGTATTTTTTCACCCTAATTTTATGCATCATAGCTCCTGGATATAAGCAGTGAGGCCAAGTCCATTTCTCCCATAGACCTCTAGTCCTTACTCCATAAGAGGTGAAATTGCAGCTCCCACTGCCTGCTTTGGAATGTGATCTTTCAGCTCTGTGTTAATCATTTTACCTTTCTATTTTGTCTCTGGTCTATGAATATTGTTATCTTGTCTAAGTCTCTTTGGTTATTTTTATATTTGATCTATCTTTGCTTAATTTGTAGAGCGGAGCAGAGGAGAGTTCATCAAATAAATAACAGTGTATCACTTTACTGGTGTCTCAGTAAATTTTGAACTAACTATGCATTCTATTAGCGATTTGCCAACATAATTCATAGAGAAAATTACTTCCAAGTAGAAATGGATGCGAAGTTTCCAGAATTTTAAACATATATTATAATCAGTTACTGAAGTTATTTTTGCTCTGTTTCAAGATGTGCTCAGCATTTAAAGAGTTATGTAAAACGTTATAGTTCAATCAACTAGTTAAGGATATTGTAACTAGTTCCTCCTCATCAACTCTCACTGAGAAGAGCCTACATTTTAAAATTGGCTAAGTATGTTTTATGCCCTTTTCTGCCAGAGTAAGCAAATCACACTGAATATCAGATTGTTGGATTTTGTTTTGTTTTGTTTTGTTTGAGTCAGAGTCTCACTCTGTCACCCAGGCTGGAGGGCAGTGGCATGCTCATGGCCACTGCAGCCTTGACCTGCTGGGCTCAGGTGATCCTTCCACCTCAGCCTTCCAAGTAGCTGGAACTACAGGCGCGTGCCACAACACCTGGCTAATTTTTTTTTTTTTTGGAGAAACGAGTTCTCACCAAGTTGCCCAGGCTGGTCTCAAATCCCTGCACTCAGGCAATCCTCTCTCCTAGGCTTTCCAAAGTGCTGGGATTACAAACTTGAGCCACCATGCCCGGCCAGATTGTTGCATTTTTAGATCTTTGCTTATATATTAACATGTGCCTGAGTGAAAGTCTGAAGTACTCTATGTTTAAACCTAAAAAACTGTGTTTTATAGAGCTTTAAATTGAAGGTCTCATTTTTAAAAATAATTTCTACAAGGAAACAATTCTTTCCTCTTATAAGAGACACTTCATTAATCTAAAGTGAGGCATTAGTCAATGATTGAATTTGTGAGGAAGACTGCATCCTCATCCTCGAGCATTCATTCAAGTGAACTAAAAGATCATATTTATGAATTAATTCACTCCCCTGGGCCTCAGTTAAAAACTGTCCTTAGTATGCTTCAAGTCACTGACCACAGGTGGAGAATCCTATGTCTTCAACATCCTGGTAGGGTCTTTCTCCCTTTTTGTTCCCATCAGTTAAGATTCCAAAAAGGAGTTCTACTCAAATTGTATCTTCATGATTTTGCTTCATGATCTGGCTGAAGATTTTGACCCTTATGCTCCAGCAATTCTTCTTTCTTATTCTTCACAGATTAGATCTTCCTCCAGTGACCAAGCTATATTTATTTTCTGCACCCTGACTCGGTTGAGTCCACTTCAGACTTGAAGCTTCCTCATGGCTCCTGGTTAACTCCTTTATCTTTGTCAGTCACTGGCCTCTCCTATTCCCCTCCATCATGCAATCCCTGAATGCAGGCCATTTGGCAATTTATGTTCTTTGTCCTGTCCTACATTGCATTCCCAAATAAGAAAACTTTTAGATGGTAATTTGAGGTTAGGTAGTTTATTTGGATGTTGACCAAAGGAAGCACAATAAGGGGAGCAATAAAGTAAAATGCAGAAAGGGGGAAAGCAAAAAAAAAAAAAGTACTATCAGAAGGTTCGATCTATAGAAAACTGGGGCTCACTTCTGCTGGGGAACTCTAGAATTCACAATAAAGTATACCTCCAAATAATCCTGCCCTTTTTCCATAGGGAAAGTTGGCCAGTAATTATTCTCTAATTCCTATTTGTCATCACTAAAGGTTGCTCTCCAAGAGCATTCACTTTCTTAGGGATTAACTCACATGTGAGTGAAAAAAAGCCCTAAGGCAAAAATTTGCAGTGAACAAGGTTGTTAAGTATTGGACAGTGAATGCTGAGAGAATATGGAAGAGGTACTACTAGGAACTGATGAAATATTCTTATTTTCTAATATTCATAGGGGAACTTTGGGCGTTTATAAAACAGAGAGATAAGGCCACCCCCACTCCATGTATACAGAACTGTTATTTGTAAAGCTCCAAAAAGGCATCCATCCAAAGTTTTCTGCTTCATTCATGCCTACTATTCTCTCATACAAATTTGTTTATTTTGTGAATCATCTCTTTCAAAAGGCCAATATTACTGAACTTGTCCACAGTATCCATGTTTGTCCTCTCACATGACCCTCACAGCTAATTGGATAAAAGACATGGAATTGACCTGGGGATAAACAATCAGATTCTCTTTCTAGGAATTTGGCATCGGGACTGAAGAAACTATTTGGTCTCAACTATTCATTTAGGAATGAGGGCTAAAAGGAAGCAATACATATAGCAAGAAAACATCAATAAGGCCTGACTTCAGAAAGAGAAATAAGGCAAAAATATATAGAGATACAAACTAGAGATGTTTGTTCACTGTTGATATTCCAATGGTTGTTCATATCACTGGGGCGATCTGTCTGGATTGCTTATCCCTGGGTTCATGAATTATACTTGGATTTTATGGTAAGTTTCTCCTTCACACTTAAATCTCAAACATTAACTTTTTACTCTGAATGAGCTTACCAGATATATATATATATATATATATTTTTTTTTTTTTTTTTTTTTTTCTAGACCTGCTTGAAGATCATGCACAAAAAATGCTGGCATATGGATAAGGGATTTAGAAGGTTAATGGCTTCCACATTTTACCAAGGGTAGGCCTAGTTGTGGTGAGGAAGATGAAGCATATATAACCAGATATAGAGAAAAACAAACATCATGAAGGTATCTTATTTATATATCTGAGTTAAGTATATTTTCATTTTAACATTCTTATTATGGTAAAATACACATAATATAAAATTTACCCTTAAATTCTTTTTAGGTGTGCAATTCAGTAGCATTAAATACATTCACATTGCTGTGCAACCATCACCACTGTCTATCTCCAAAATTCTTTTTATCTTTCCAAACTGAAACTCTGTACCCATTAAACAATAATTCTCCATTTCTCCCCACCATGGTCCCTGGAAAACATTTTATTTTCTGTCTCTATTCATTTGACTAGTCTAGGCTCCTCATATAAGTGGAAGCATAGAGTATTTGTTCTTTTGTGACTGGCTCATTCTACTTAGCATAATGTCTTTATTCTACTTGGCATAATGTCTTCAAGATTCATCCATGTTGCAGCATGTGCTAGAACTTCATTTCTTTATAAGGTTGAATAATATTCCATTGTATGTGTATGTCACATTTTGTTTATCCAGTCATCCATCAATGAACACGTGGGGTGCTTCTTCTTTGGGGCTATTATGAATAGTGCTGCTATAAACATGGATATACAAATATTTGTTTGAGTTCTTGCTTTCAATTTTGAGGGGTATATGCCCAGAAGTAGAATTAGCATACCACATGTTAATTCTATTTTTCGTTTTTGAAGAACTGCCATACCTTTTTCCATTGTGCTAGCACCATTTTATATTAGCACCAGCAATATACAAGGGTTCCAATATTTTGCATATTCTTGTCAACTGAGTCAAATATTTTTAGTGAAGATTTACAGTATTTTCAGCCAAGAGAAATTTAGAATTACACATTCTTATTTTTCTGGACACAGTTGTCATTGATAAGGACTACTCTCTAGGAACGTTAACTTTCTTATGGAATTAATTCACACATGGGTGAAAGCCCTTAGGCAGAAATTTGCCAAAGTTATACTGGAAAGCATGTTTAAAAAAATAACAATAATATATATATATAAAAAGTTTAAGTTAAATGCAGTTGTAAAAAAAAAATAAAAAGAGAAGGTCGGGCACGGTGGCTTACATCTGTAATCCCAGCATTTTGGGAGACAGAGGTAAGAGGATTGCCTGAGTCCAGGAGTTCGAGACTAGCCTGGACAACTTGGTGAGACCTCATCTCTACAATGAAAAAAAAAAAAATAGCTGGCTATGGTGGTGCACAACTGTAGTTCGAGCTACTTGGAAGGCTGAGGTAGAGGGACACCAGAGACCAGCAGGTTGCAGCTGTGCTAGCTGTGAGTGTACCACTGCATTCCAGCCTGGGTGACAGAGTGAGACTCCAAATCAAAAATAAGTAAATAAATAAATAAATAAGAGATCCCCCATATGCCCTTCACCCAGTTACTCCTAATAATATCTCATAAAACTGTAGTACAACATCACAAATAAACAACATTCATACAGTGAAGACACACAACAGTACCATTACAAGGACCCTTTCATGCTGTCCTTTTATAGCCAAGCTCCCTTCCATCCCATTCTAATTCCCTCTTGAACCACTAATATGTTCTCCATTTCTATAATTTTGTCATTTTTGTAATATTACATAATAAAATCACACAGTATGTGCCATTTAAGAATTGGACTTTTTCATTCAGCATAATTCTCTGGAGATTTAGCCCAGTTGTTTTTTGTATAAATAACCCATTCCTTTCCTTTTTACTGCAGAGTAATATTCAATGACACAGACCTTACAATGTGTTTTATCATTCAACTATTAAAGGATATCTGGGTTGTTTACCCTTTTTGCTATTCCAAGCAAATTTGCCATGTACTTTGATGTACAGATTTTTGTGAGAACACACAATTTATATTTTAGAGCAGAATGTCAAGAGTGCAATTGCTGAGCCATAATAAAAACTACTAAATTATTTTCAAAGTCACTATACCCTTTCCCATTCCCACCAGCAATGTATGAAAGGAGGTCCCCCCCAAAAAAACTGGAATTATCTTTTGGAGGATGAGTCCCTTGCAGTACACTTCGGATCAAATGGTCAACCAAAGTGTTTATCTGGAAGTTTTGAGAAGGTTACATCACAATTTGCAGAAGAAACATCCTGAGTTGTGGCAAACAGGTGGTTAGTTCTTCCACCATGACAACGCACTTGCCCACACTGTGCTGAATGTTTTTGAACAAAAAAACAGCGTGACTTTCACTCCATGCTCCAACATCCCTATTCGCCAGATATCTCCGGGAGTGATCTGTTTTTATTCCCCCTGATGAAAGAAGTCCTCAGCGATTGCCTTACTAGACTCTGGTGTGGCCATGTGTTCTTTGAGCTATGACTGCCTCCATGTTTCCTGTCTTTGGCCCCCTTTCCTACCTTGGGGAGGTTAATCTCCTTTCTCTCTCTCTCTCTCTCTCTCTATCTCTCTCTCTCTCTCTCTCTCTAATTTACTTTTTAAATAAACTATATTTTCTAATCTAACTTTTAAAAAAAAGTCCTCAAAGAGAAATGTTTTGCCAATGTGGAAGAAGGTGAAACAAAAAGTGGCAGAATCACTAAAAGGCATCAAAATTGGCAAGTTCATTGACTGTTTTGAGCAGTGGAAAAAGCTTCTCGATAGCTGTATTACATCAATCGGAGAGTACTTCAAAGGTGACTGAAGTTTAAACATTTAAGAACAAATACACAATTTTTTATAAATAAATTCTGGTTTTAGATTTCCCCCCTCATGTGTGTGATCCAGTTTCTCCACATTCTCATCACATTTGTCACTATTTTTAATCTTAGTCAGTTTGACGGGTGTAAAATGGTTAATCATTTTGAATATATTTTCATAGTTTCATTGCCTTCTGTATTTCCTCATTCATGAAATGCATCTTCATGTTTTTTTTTTCTCATTTTCTAATCAAACTGCTTTGTTGTTGTTGACTGTTGAGTTTTGAGAATTCCAGTATATTGCAGGTAGTAGCCCTTTGTCAGCTACATATATAGTTTGGTTTGCAACTATTTTTCTCCTAGTGTATTGCTTGTGTTTTTATTTTCTTAACAGAGTCTTTCACAGAGCAAATGTTTCTAATTTTGATGGAGTCTTCTTTATCAGTATTTTCCTTTATATATTATGCTGTTAGTATCAGGTCTAGAAACTTTTTGCCTATAAGGTTTTCTCCTGTATCTATTTTTTATTCAGAAGCTTTATAGTTTTAAGGTTTACATTTAAATTCATAATTATAATTTAGTTAATTTTTGTATATGATGTGAGACTTAAGTTGAGGTTTACCATTATTTTTATTTTTGTCTCTAGATGTCCAATTGCTCCTGCATTATTTGCTAAAAGCCTATCTTTTCTCCATTAAATTGCTTTTGTATCTTTGTCAGAAATTAGTTCAGTGTATTTTTGTGGGTCTATTTATTTACAGAGGTCTTATCCTATTCCATTTGTTTATGTGTCTATACTTCAATCAGTTACACATGATCTTCATTACTGTAAATATAATCAATCTTAAAATTGTATAGACTGATAACTCCCACTTTATGCTCTTTTTCCATGAATGTTTTAGGTATTCTAATTTATTTGCCTTTCTATGTAAATTTAGATAACTTAATCTATGCCTCAAAAAATCTTTCTGGGACTTTGATAAAATTTTCCTTAAACCTGAATATCAATTTGAGGAGAATAAACATCTTTACTATATTAAGTCTTCCACGATCATGGCATATCTCTCAACTTATATCTTAAACTCTTTTAGTTTTGGTTTGTTTTTGTTTTTTGGGGTTTTTTGGAGTTGGAGTCTCACTCTGTTGCCCAGGCTGGAGTGCAGTGGCACACTCACGACCACCCCAGTGTCGACCTGCTGGACTCAGGCAATCCTTCTGCCTTAGCCTTACAAGTAGCTAGAACTACAGAAATGTACCACCTAGCAAGGCTAATTTTTTTATTTATTTATTGTAGAGACAAGTTCTTACCAAGTTGTCCAGGCTGATCTCAAATACACGGACTCAGGCAATTCTCTCGCCTCCGTCTCCCAAAGTGCTGAGATTACAGGCATGAGACACCACACCTGGCATATCTTAATTTCTTTAATTTGTGTTTAGTAGTTTTTAGAATCCAAGTCATGTACAAGTTTTGTTTTGTAATTAAATACTTCATTTTAAGCAATTGCATATGGTATTATATTTTTAATTTCTCTGTCCTTGTGTTCATTGCTAATATATAGAAATATATCTAATATTTGTATGTTTATTTTATATTGTGTGACCATGGTGAACACACTTATTGGTTCTAACAGCTTTGATGCCTGGGGATTTTTTTTCACGTAAAAAAATCAGGTTATCTGCAAATATGGACAGTTTTACTTCTTCCTTTGTTATCTGTATGCCTTTTGTTTCCTTTTCTTGCTTTATTAAAGCACTGACTAGAGCATCTGGAATCATGTTGAAGTAGAGAGGTAAGAACAGACATTTTTGCCTTATCCGTGATTTCAGAGATAAAGCATTCAGTCTTTCACAATTTAGTGTACTGTTAAATGTAATCATTTAATTCATGAACTTTATGAAACTGAGGAAGTTCATATAAGTTATTGCTTGTTTTCTAAGAGTTTTAAAATGAATAAGTGTTGAATTTTGTCATATGCTTTTTTGTGCATCAATGATGTGATTTTTTTATTTAGTCAGTTAATATGGTGGATTGCATTGATTGATTTTCTTTTTAACACTGAACCAGCTTTGCAACACAAGAATAAGCTCCACATTGCCACAGTATATAAATCTTTCCATTTATTGTTGAATTATGTTTGATAATGCTTTGTTAACTTTTTTGTATCTGCATTCAAGAAGTATATTTGTCTAGGGTTTGTTTTATTTTGTTTTCCCAAATTGTCTTTGTCTGGTTTTAAGAACAGTTTTGTTCTGTTTCCTTGAAAGATTTGTGTAGAATTTTTGTTAGATCCTCTTCAAACCTTTGGTGGATTTGTTCACTGAAACAACCTGGGTTTGGAGATTTCTGTTGTGAGGGAGAATTCTAAAATTACAAATTCAATTGTATTAATTTATATGCATATATACGGCTACTTAAATTGTTTATTTCATATAGCTTACCTTTGATAGTTTGTGACTTAACAAAAAAAAATTTTTTAGAGGTGGAGTCTCACTATATTGCCCAGGCTAGAGTGCAGTGGCTATTTACAAGCATGATCATAGCTCACTGAAGCCTCAAACTCATGGGCTGAAGCAATTCCACCACCTTAGTCTCCAAAGTAACTGAGATTACAGGTGGAACCACCACATGTGGCCTATCATTCTTTTTTATCCTTCTGATATCTGCAGGGTCTGTAGTGATACAACCTCTTTCTTTCCTAATATAAGTAAAATGTTAATCTTCTCCCTATTATCTTTGTCTGTCTGTTTGTTAGATGGTTGCCAATTTTACTGATATTTTTTAAAAGCCTATTCTTTGTTGCATTATTTTTTTCTGTTATTATTTTTTAAGTTTTATTAATTTCAGCTCTTATCTTTATTTATTTTGTCCTTCTACTTGCTTTAGGTTTATTTTGTTATTTCTTTTCTAGGCGATTGAAGTGGGTATTTATGGTACTGAGTTGAGATTTTTTCTCATATCTAATGCATGCATTTATTTATATATAATTCCTTACTAACACTGTCTTAGCTGTGTCTCAAAAATTTGATATATTATCATATTTATTTAACATATTTTTATTCTCCTAGATACTTCTTCTTAGAATCATATATTATTTAGAAAAGTGTTATTTAGTTTCCAATATTTGAAGCTTTTTCTATTATCTTTCTATTATTGGCTTCAAGTTTGATTCCACTATAGTCAGAGAACACAGTCTGTGTGAATTTAATTATATAAAATTTGTGAGAATTTCCGGCAAGATGGTGACGGGACAAGTCAGACTGTAAGAGTCTCAACAGAGGGTGGCTGCTGCAGTTGGACCCACGTACTGCACCACAGCCGCTGCCTCCGCAAAAGGTTCCTGCAGCAGCCGGTTCCACACAGTGCACTGCAGCCACTGCCACCACGGCCCTCAGCTCCCAGCCCCATGGAATTCCGGGCTCCCTCACTGGCTATGCCACCCTATCCCACCCCAGGAAACCCCATGCCGAGCCGACCCACAGCGCCTGGCTGTCCCACACTCCACCACCCCTGGCTCAACCCCCGGCCATGGCAGGACTGGAGATCAGCTGGAGTCCCAAGTCTGATCAGTAGAAAGAGGGGTAGGGGAGGGCCAGGGAGGAGGCCCATGCCCAGTGAAGAGATGCCCACCACAGCCATTCTCTCTGTCCCAGGACAAGGCAGAGACCTGCATCACCCCACCCAGCTCTGGCTAGCTCTGCTCAGCCTCCAACTTGGAACCTAAGTTGGCACATTTGTTTGTTATCACTCTTACTCTTCTCTCTCTCCACCTGCCTCTTCCTCCCCTTCCCTGTTCCATTCTTTTCCTTTTTCTTACTCATTTTGCTTTCAGGGAGCAAATTTATCCCCACTGCATGGACAGATTGCAAGGCAGTGGGAAGGGAGTTCCAGGGTACCCATACACCTGTTGGTGGATACTGGGATCTGCAGATAAATTTAAAATCACAGCTACCCTTTCAATTAAGTCACATAACTGCAGAAAAGTAAGTACAGTCCCCAACCCACAGTCCATCTTCAGAATAGAACAAAGCTAGAAGATTCACATAAGGAAGAATAGGAGATTGTGCAAATAGAAGTAAAAGCAACCCCACCATCCCTGAACAACAGAATTAAAGAAGAGGGAGGAAAAAGTGGAGATAAAAATCTACACAAATGAAGAAAAACCAAAAGAAGAATATGGGTCTCACATAGACCCCT
This sequence comes from Tarsius wallacei, assembly GCA_963574415.1. Taxonomy (NCBI): domain Eukaryota; kingdom Metazoa; phylum Chordata; class Mammalia; order Primates; family Tarsiidae; genus Tarsius; species Tarsius wallacei. The sequence goes on from CAUYQG010196558.1 coordinate 29,736, forward strand.
GGGAGGTCAGACACTGAGAAAACAGATTTTGGAGTGCAAACAATGAAGAGCCCCCAGAATGACTTGTGACATACTACAAATCCAGATATCAATATATTAATAGAGAGAATAAAGAATTGAGGAGAGACAGGAGGAAAATTGGAAGGATTGATAACTGAGATAACAGCAGTAATGAATACTGAGATTGAAAAAAAAACAAGCCAAATTAGCCAAGCAGAAAAAAGAATGTCAGAGCTTGAGGACCAAAATATAGAACAAACCCAAAGTGTCAAAAACATAGAAAAGAAACATAAAAAGACAGAACAAAACCTTCAAGAGATTAGTGACTATTTCAAGAGACTGAACCTAAGAGCAATTGGACTCACTGAGGCAGAAAGACAGATTGAGACCACCCTGGAACAAACATTCCATGAAATTATTCAAGAAAATCTCCCTCATATCATCAGTGATGGGAAAATTCAAACACAAGAGATCCACAGAACCCCTGAAAGACAACAAATGAGAAGACCAACTCCAGAGACATAATAATTCACCTAAACAAAGTATGTATAAAAGAAAAAAATCCTAAAGGAAGAAATAGAAAAAGGCCAACTACCTACCAGGGAAGACCAATGAGAATAGCAGCAGATTTATCGACAGAAACACTTCAGACTAGGAGAGCATGGAGCCCAATCTTCAAAGTTCTCAAAGATAAACAATTTCAACCAAGAATAACCTACCCAGCTAAGCTAAGATTCATCAGTAAGGGAGAAGTAAAATTTTTCCAAGACATTAAATCCCTAAGATCTTATGCTAGCTCTAGACCACCTCTACAAGAAACACTTAAGAAAGCATTCAAAAAAAGGAAAAAGAATGACAACATTCTTTGCAGGAGTGCAGGGAAAAGATTGAAAACACACATGAATCAACCCAAAAATCAAAAGAAAGACAACAAACAACAACTCTAAAAGAACCTTATGACAGGGATAAACTCTCACATTTCAATAATTAGCATGAATGTGAATGGACTAAATGCACTACTGAAAAGACATAGGACCGGGCTTGGTGGCCCAGCCTGTAACCCCAGCACTATGGGAGACCAAGGTGAGAGGACTGCCTGAGCCCGCGCGTTCGAGATCTGCTTGGCCAACTTGGTGAGACCTCATCTCTACAATAAATAAAAAATTAGCCAGGTGTGGTAGCACATGCCGGTAGTTCTGGCTTCTTGGAAGGCTGAGGCGGAAGGATTGCTGGAGCCCAGCAGGTCAAGGCTGCAGTGGCCAGAAGCA